>JARIHR010000259.1:0-19230 GCA_029281495.1 Mycena filopes | reverse complement strand
ATTACGATATAAAAAGCCGTGTCGTTAATTCAATCCGTGTTTACTTCTCCTCCAGTTCGCTCAGGAATGCAAGCCACGTCTTTTTATCAATGACGCCTTCATCTGTGAGCGACAATCTCAGCAGGAATGCAATCAACAAAAGCTGGAGACGTACACAATCCATCGGTGTCTGTGACCACCACATACCGTGCTCCCAGCTTCGTGAAATACTGGTGCACCATCTCGAGGGGTGAGTTCGATTGTACGGTCAGCGGCGCCTGGTCCATGTAGATGCTGAAATCGAAAGGATCCAATTCGGGTTGGCCGCTCTCAGCAGCGATGAGAACGATGCCGACGCGAAACCGCGATGGGAGAATTCAGCGTGGAATTGAACCTCGTCGTCAGGATCATCGGCAACGATACCTAGCAAATATCAGTTTACATGCACAGGAGAGGAATACAAGAGACTTACTAAGCGCATGCTCAAGCTCATTGGCACCTATATACCCAACCATCCTGAAATTGTCGTGATCATCTCCGTCCCGCCTCAAAATGGGAAAGCCGCCGTCGTCGTTTCCTGTAGCAAGAAGGGTTTGAAGTTGCTCGATCAGGCTTCGCACGGTGTTTGTCTGGTTCAGACGGATCACTTCCACGTCGCGAACCGTCTACAAAATTCGTTCAGTTTCCGCAACAGGCTCCACCGGAATACGCACCACATCGTTGACCTGAAGGCTGCCCCATAGATATTCGTGTTTCGAGTCCAGGTACGGTAGCTGCGAAAGCTCAATGACAAGATCATAAATGCCCTTGGGTTCAAGCGCGTCCGCAAGCGTTTTAGCGACCAGGATGCTGAGCATGTAAAGGAGGGGTTAGTCTTGCTAGTAGATACGAGAAGTAGATCAAACTTATCAAAGGGACCGTGTAAGTCATGGAATCCGTCAATTCGAACATAATAACACTGAACGAAAACGATTAGTTCGCTAGGATTACAATATTTGGGGAACGTACCTGAGTGAAATCGTCGTGCGAGTAACACCAGAGAGCGTAGCTGCTGCGCCGATCATAGCATACAAGCCCGGGATGATACCTGCTTATGCGTTCGATTCCGGTTCATACATGAGAGCGATCACGCACAGTCCATATCACCGCCGCACGCCCGGAACAGCCGCGAGTCGGGGTTCGTAACCTGCATCCACTGCATCCCGATCCCGAGCACCCGCCCCGCGCAGGCTCCGACGCCGAGGGTTGGAATAAAAATCCCAGCGGGTACCTTGATTCCGAACGTCACAATAGTCAGTGCGCCCTTGACAATCATAGCGACCAATATCGCCTGCACGACGGGCCAAATGTGCGAGAATGTACCGGGATCGACGACGCACAGACCGGAGTGTGTGTTCCCCGAACCAGTGCGGCATTCGGCAAATAGGTTGTACACCAACTCGGTACCGCCCATTCGCGTGTACGGATTTAAGAAACATAAAGTCGACGTGATGAGAGTTATCTGCATGTTCGTTGGAAACTGGTTGCTGGCGAAAGGACAACACATACCAGCATAACTTCGGCAACCGGATGCGACTTTAACCAGGTCGCGTTTCGCACATCGCGACTCCAGCGATAATTTAGCTTGGAGAAATATGCGCCATAAACGCCGCCAAAGACGCCAAGGAGCAGGAATGGTAGCAGTTCAAAGGCGTGCCAATCCTTTTGGGAGGGCGGTTGAGCAAATATTTCCGCTAAGGGTTTGCACCATGCTCGCCTTATCATATGTCACTTGGAAAAGGACCAATTTCCCGGTCCCAAATGGATCCAGAATTTTGAGGGTGATCGCGGCGATCATCGCACAGAAAAAACTGCGAAGTAAATTGGTGCGTGTACGGTAAAGAGAGAAAGGACTACAAACCTTCTCCACATGACCTGAAGAACTGAGTTAGTGAACGTCTGAGAGAGTCATGGATTGAATTACTTTGGGAGGGAAATAATACGAGACTTCCTCCAAGCTGAACAAAGTGCCACCTATGTAGGGCAGAATTCTTCAATCACGAAGGAATAATGATAGCGTTTTACCAACCAATCGGTGCGCCAAAGGCAACTGCTACCCCAGCAGCACATGCCGCGCTGAGGATTTCACGTCGTTTCGCTACAAGACAGGGTCAAGCTTCGAAAGACCACGAGGGTACGGAGGCCAACCTTCGTTATTCTCGTATTTCGTGGTGAATCGGCTCACGATGTTTCCGACGCACGACGCGATATGCACGAACGGGCCTTCCTTTCCCAAGGATAATCCCGACGCCACAGACAACGCCAGGCCAACAGATTTTGTGAAGAGCGTCCGACCACCGAGATAGCCGTGAATCACGAAACCTATGCTCACTCAACGCGTGTTCCGACATTTTCAGAGAGGGAAATAGGCGTACCGGACAATATCGTTTTGATTTCTGGAATACCACTTCCTGCAGCCTGGGTACATGGATGAGAAGAGCATTCAGGGGGAGATTACCCGGACGCACATAAAACATTTGGCGTTTAGGCAACGCATCCGCACTTGAAGGTTCTGGGGCGTCTGCAAAACCGGGTGCGAGGACGCCCGACTCTTTACGAGTGGAAAATGTGGTGGAATTTGTAAGAATGAGCGTAAGGAGACAGGAGAGTGTAGCAAGGCAAAGCTGGAGCGAATATTCAAGGGTGGCCAAGCACAAAAGGATAGAAGAGCTTACTGCAACGACAGAGTACGAGATATATTCCACGAATTCTTCGCCCATACCCCCTTTCCGGATGAGGAGCTCGGACCAGGTTCGCCAGGCATGGCATTCCTCCACGAGTTCCTCCAAAGACCTCGGACAGCAGAATTGGTGCGACTTCCACCAGGCCTGGTAACAATAACCTTCCTTCAGGTCAAAGAGCCACTGCTCGCTACGGATAATCAAGAAGGCAGCAACCGCGGTGAGAAACCCGACGAGGGAAACAATCCACCATCCCATGCTCTTGTCGAGGATGAGACGCGCACGGGCGCGCACAGATTTGCGCTTTCGCAGTCTCGAGAAACGCACAGAGTCCTTGATCGCGTCATGGAGCCAATCGATGGAAGAGAACGAGGAGTACCTGCGAAATCAGGTTAGGGAAGCAAAGGAAACATATTAAGAGACCGACCAGACGCGAACACCGTTGGTCCGAGCATCCACTTCGGTATCGTCCGACGAGCCATCTTTGGCAGGCGTGTCGTACGCACTTATTGGGCGTTGAGTACTAAGTCGAGAGTACGCTAGATCGCGGAAGCCGGAAACGGAAGGAGAACGCAGGCGGGGACTCGAGGGGCTAGAAAGAGTACTCGTACGGCGAGGAAGGGCGATTGGGGTGACTTATTGCCGCGGCGAGGGCGTGCTGGAATTGTGCCATAAAAGTGGTGGCCATTCTCGGGAAGCTGGAGGGTGGAAGTTTCCTCGAGAGGAGGAGAGGAGCTGGTTGCGGCGTGGAGTGTGCCGGTGCTAGTTATACGAGTAAGTCGTTCCCTGCGCCATGTGGTTGTGGACGGCGCGAATTGGCTGCTCGAGTCCATCGAGTGTGAGTCTCCTTGACCGTGACGGGGTCTGAAGCTCTGAAGAACAACACGGCCCCTTGGCATAAACACGGAAATCACAATTTCTCGGAAAAACTTACACAAAGTTACAAGTCTACGCTACTGGACAGAGGTGTAATCTAGGCTGATATACAGGTCAGGGGCTAGTGTGAGCCATGAGTGAGTTCAAGACCAGCGCCAATCCACTCATTTGCACGGCCTGTAACAGCGAGACGTTAATCTCCAGATTCAACAATGTTCCATCCGGCGAAGAGCCCCGTAAAATAGCAGGCGGCTGGGCCGCACCAGGAGCGAGGGTCGTTGCTGACACCGGATGTATCCCAAGAGCATGCAATGCAGGGAGCGAGGATACAGGCAGCTGCACGGGTATCGCCGTATTTGGTGGGTACTGCGGGTAGGTGACCCCGCCGGGTGTCGTCGCCGTTGGAAGGGTAAAAACTGGCGCTTGGCCATAGGGCTGCTGTTGGTATGAAAATGGATATGGCCGGTAGTATTGAGCTTGTGCAGGGGGTGCGTGCATGCGCGCGTGGTTGGCCCGCCGTTCCCGTTCTATTTTGTCCAACTCGGCGCGCGCCGAGCGTAGTTCATTGTTGAGTAGTGTCGTCTCTGAACGTTCGGTCTCCAAGACGGCTTGCGCGAGCGCTACAGCCTGCTCGTCTGGCGCAGGCCGCTGTGAGCGTATAAGTGCCAGGCGGGCGCGAAACAGCCTTGGACAAACCTTGCCACTATGAGTTCGTACCCGCCGAAACCGTCGTTCCAGACTTCGTTTCCGTTTGAAGCATTCCAAAGCAAATTTCGTTTCTTCGAAACGTTTAATGTCTGCAACTTGCATGGGATGTAACCCAAGCTGACCTTCGATTTCAGTAGCAAGGTCGTCCGCCTTCCGCTTTCCCTTGCGATCTAGGTCTTCTCTTGGTTGTTGGAAGACATGGTACGGCAATAATCTATTGAGTACATCCGTGGCGTCGGAGAAGGGTGTCTCGGTATTGGGATTTATAACAGCAGCGTGGTCTTGGGCTAAACGGGCGTTGACTCTGAGAGACACGACGGTTAACAAGTCAGGGTAACAAGCTACCAGTCACGAACCTCGCCGCTGTGCGTTTGGTCACCTCTTCTTCCTCTGGTGTCCTCTTCTTGACTCTGACCTTCTTGACGGGGGGCTGCGTAGTCGAGGCATGGAGGCTCCAGTTCGCCGGTGCTTGCCAAGTTCCATTGGTGGCATATGGAGATCGGCCGACTAACGGGACGTGGAAGGACGCAGAGGAGGAAGCAGAGGGAAAGGCTGGGGACTGCTCGAGGCGGCTGGAGGAGGAAGAGGAAGGAAAAGAGCTTTGAAAAGCCTTCGACATTCCTGCCTTTCGCAAAGCGTGCGCGTGACTGTACGTGGTTTAGGGCCGGTTTATTCAGATATTTTTTAACTTGTAGTTTTTTTTTTGCATCCGACGTTAACTACTTGCTACTGCCTTCTGTGGCTCTTCAGCGTCAACGCTACTACCACGGATAGCAAGGGTAACCGCTTTCAAAAGCTCTGCAGCTCGAACCACCTCTTCAACATTGCTCGCAGCAACCACTTGCAGATAGTCTCGAGCTAGCAACAAATCTCCGCCTGTTAGGAGATGATGTTCCGCGACTTTGAGACTGCTTTTGGCAAAGTCTTGGATAGGCCGGCCATTCGCCTGACACACTTCAACGACGCGCCGATGGTATGCGACCGACTCGGCATGGTCTTGCATCGAGCCATACAGATTTGCGAGTTTGAGGTTGATGGTAATTTCGTGAGGATCCGCTGTTATGAGCGCTCGCTTGAAGCATTCTACAGCCTCCCGGAGTCTGTGATCATCGCAGTTAGAGTCAGGAACAAATCGACACAGATCACTTGCTTTCCCATTTCCTCATAGCACATACCCTGCGCTTGCCATAGACGGACATCATACGGTCTAACAATATTAGGTTCAGCTTCAGAGAGCTCGATACACTCACCTTAATGCGGTGGCGTGATGATAGTAATGTAGAGCATATTGATGCATGTTCAGCAGTTCGTAGGCCTGCCCGAGACCATACCACGCTCTGTAGTCCTTCCGATTGACGTCTGCAACGATGATCAATACATATTTCCTCGGCCTGGGAAATCCTCACCTATTGCGCGACGGTATGACTCGATAGCGGCGTGCGAGTTTTTCATCTCGACATATTCGTGTCCCATGAGAGTCCACGCCGAAAGATAGGTGCGATCCAGCTGAGTGGCTCGACGGAAGTATTTTACAGATTTTTCGTGCTCAGCTCTCAGCGAATATAGATTACCTGGAGGGTTCTCTACTTCAGTCTTGACACAACAAAAATAATAAACAGCATCACATACCGACAAGACAGCAAACCTCTGGTCGATCCCTGTCCAGTGCGAGAAAGTCGTTCGCCAATCTCGACAACTTGAGGCGACTGTCCGTGACGTATAAAATATTGGAATAGATATCGATGTCCTCAATGCGATACGGGTCGATGGCGAGGATGCGTTCGAATTGCGTTTGTGCAAGTTTGAAGTCTTTTAGGTTGATTAGTAGAGTAAGATGAAGATGAACAAGGAAAGGTCGACCGTGACTGTAGTATAGAGCGCATGCGCGGAGGCTCATTATCCAAAGACTGCCAGGAAAGAAGTTTGGAGCGAGGAGCTGCTCGCACAGACCAAGTTCGTTGTCGGAAGGAATTTGCAGTTCATTCATTGTTTTTATTTGGAACAGTCGAACGAGCGGATGAGTGGTCGGCAACGGCAATAACGGGAGAATGGCGGACAGCTTGAACCTTGCGTTGAATGGATAGAAACGGACCAAACGTCGGGGGCATACCTCTTCACCGTCTTCGATGCAACTTCCGAGTAACATCCATGCTGCCCAGTTCCACGGGAATCCAGCGATCGAAAGAATCGCACTTTCAATGGCCTCGTCACGGCGACCTGGTAAACGAGACAGAAAGAGCCCTTTACTATAATGTTCAACATGAATACGAGTGAATTGAATGAAGGAATGCGAGACCTACAGATACAGTAGCCACGGGTCCGTGGCATTTACAACCCGGGTCAACAACGTCTCGACAGTCGGATTTATGGGATAGGAAGGCTGATGTCGATTATCTGGGCAAAGTTGGTTTGGTTCTTTGAAAGAAAAACCACGAACTGTCAAGTTTATGCCAGCTTCTCAACGCTCTATTCTCAGTTGCCTGTTCAATTCATTGAGAGGAGAGCCTTGTTTAGTTTGGTAGATTGGCTTACAATAAACTGGCTGTATAAACTCAAGAAATGGGCTTTAGCGCTTCTGCACTGATGCAAGACATGAATTGCGCGCATCGGGTCGCGGGATTCGATGAATGTGCGTGCGGAGAAGAGAAGATCTCGCTCGGTGTTCTCAAACTCAGCCTCTAGAACTCGTACGTCCTCTGGCTGTGTTTGGAGAACGGGTGCATGTGGATGTCGTGTAGGGGGAGCTATGTCTGACACTTGCGTAGGAACGAGCGATGGTTCATTTTGAGATGAAGAGGCTCCCGGAGACTGTGGAGGAGGATGCCTCTTGGCAAATGGCATAGACAGTAACAGCTCTGAAGACCTGGATGATGCTCAATGGAGCGCCTGGGAGCGGCAGAATACGGACCATTTCGACGCGACATATAAGCCTCGCTCGGAGCACTCTGCGATAGAGGCGCGCAGGCCTTGGACCATATGGATGTCCATGGTGGTGGGAGGCAAGCCGGACGCGTCGTTACGTGAAGGCTGATGTTGCTTCTCGCGCTTGTCCTCGCAGTTGCTGCAATCTGTCGCATCCTCTGGACTCTCCCCAGCCAACAGACGCCCTGTTTCGCGAGCAAACACCAAGTCGCTCGCCGTCTTTCTCGGCTCAGGCAAACCCACACCCTCCGCTTTCCAAACACCGCTGAGAACGACGACCAGGTGGCCACACAAGCGAAGCCTTGACTCTTCTTTCCGCACTCGACTTTGCTCGCTATTCTCCGAGAACGTATGTTATCAGTGAAGGCGATTCATTCAGCGCCCAAAAGGCCCGGGACCTAGAGCTGTCCAAAGAGACCGGTGCAGTGAGTTCTGCCCTCCTTGCAAGGTCCTCCACTCAGGGCTCAGGGTCCGGCACAATATACGCTCTTGACCATCCCTCGTGCTCGTCGCGTTCGCCAATCCCTCCTCACCACGCCATCGACCGCCTTGGTCTCACTTTTATCGTGTGTTTACCACATTACCGTGGCACATTTGTCTCTACCTTTCCGCAACCGTCCTCCTTTCGCCGACGTCCTCATTCTCAATGGTCCGGGGACATGCTTCACCTTATGCATCGCGGTCTATGTTAACAAAGTGCGGAGTCTTGTCGCTCAAGACGTCTACGAATTTACTTTCTGCACCTAGTTCTTGGGTCTCCCAGCACCCAGAGTCATCTACATAGAGTCCTTTGCCCGCGTTGACTCACTGTCCCTGTCGGGGAAGCTGCTCTACCCGTTTGTAGACAGGTGCGCATCTAGAATTTTGCTTTATTTTCCACAATCTCAATAACAGCTCGCAGATTTATAGTGCAATGGAAACAGCTACAAGAAAAAGTACCAGGAGCCGAGTTTCGTGGACTTCTCGTCTGACCTGGATAGCAGCATTACATTTTTTGTCAATAAAACACACAGAAAGCGGTAAAAGTCAGCTTGAGATCATTTCCTTGTCCAGCGATCTTCGCCATTGCCGCCCCCGCGCCTCGATGGAGGACTGGCACTCCGGCCGCGTCCACCCTCGCGTTTGGTCGGCTCCCATCCTCCGCTTCCTCCCGTGGTCTTCGGTGGGTTCAGCCGCCTCTCGAGGCGTTGACCGTGGCGCAGGGAGGAGACCAACTCCTTGGATGCCAGTCGTAAGTGCATAAAATTGCAGAAGCCTCCGCGGTTGCACTCTCCGTTTTCATTTTGCCGGCAGCAGGCCTCCCGGAAGTCGGTGACGGGCGATAGTTCAGCATACAGCGGCCGGCCTACGATTGAGTCAGTCGAGTGATGAAGCGAAGAAATACTGCACACGCACCAGCGTACCAACGCTCGTTCAGATTGTCCACCGCGGACTGTGCCTCGGTTTCCCACTCATATCTCGCATAAACGTTTCCTATGAGATGGTCTCCGACGTTGTCGCAGACCTAGAAAAGCTCAGCCAACAGAAGCAGCAATGGAGCGTGAACATACATGCAACTCTAACAGATGACCAAACTTGGAGAGCTCGCAATACAAATCTTCATAGACAGCATCGAACCCTTCCTGGAGCTCCTTCTCGGTCAGCTTGCAGACGGGGGTCGTGCGCGGGGTTGTGGTAGACGTTCGGGAGCAGGATGGTCTGCGAGAACGGGGGCTTTATGTGTTTTCGGGAGCAGCGGTCTCCGTGACGGCAAGCCCCGATCTGGGTGGGTTTTGGTGAGGTTTCGTGAGCGGGAATGGAAGAAGCGAACCTTGTAGTAGAAGGAGCAGTTTACACGATCCTGCTCGGTTCCAAAGATATTGGCCAAATGGGACGCCATGGTATGGTGGAGGGACGCGGTTGTTTGGAGCGGTTTGGCTAGAACATTCCAAACGTGTCTCTGTCCTCTCTGCGCAGTGCGTTCATGTGGCAGGATTCAGCCAACCCGTACGGCGCGTCTTCATCCCAGCCGCCATATTACCCTCAGCCCCAACCCGCCCCTCTCCAATTTTATGCCCCCCAGCCTGGCGTCGGCGACCCCAATTCATTCTACCTGGCACGCGCTCCAATCTAGACGGCAATGTCGCAGCGCAGGGCTCCATCGCCAGGACAGGAGTGCTGGTTTCGGGGGTAATATCCAGACCCTGCCGGGGGCCGGCGGCTGGTGGACTGCGTTTGGGACAGGTGGATTCGAAGGCGAACCTCCGTTACTTGAAGGTCCGTCCAGGTTCTACCGCTGTTACCCTCGCACTCGTCTCATTAGAGCTAACAGAACTGGGATAAACTTCTCGCACATTCGCGCAAAATCATTGACTGTGCTGAATCCGCTCAGTCGAGTCGACGAACACATTATGGACGATGCCGACCTTGCTGGCCCTGTCTTCGTTTGCTTTTGTTTCGCGACGTGTCTTCTTTTGTAAGACACTCGAGTTCAAATATTCGACCAACGATCCTTACTTGTTCCTGTAGTCCGGGAAATCTAACTTCGGCTACGTGTATGGAGTTGGCCTTCTCGGCTCAGTATCCATATACACCCTTCTCAACCTCATGTCGGCCCAGGGCATTGACGCCTACCGAGTTGCCTCTGTCCTAGGATATTGCCTGCTACCATTGGTCGGTGTTGGTTGCATTTAGTGTTATGTACACTCTCGAGTGCGTTTCCCCGAGTTTATTCACTCTTTTTCGTTCTAATACAGGCAGCAGCGGCGTTGTCGGTTACACCTTGTCATTGCTTTCAATTCTTTGGTGCACCTACTCGGCGTCTGGGATTTTCGTCGCCGTTCTCAGAATGTCAGATCAACGCCTTCTCGTTGCATATCCAATCGGTCTACTCTATGGATGTTTCGCCCTGCTGAGCGTTTTCAGTGGCCCTGGTGCCGCCAAGTAGACGGTGGAGTTGTATCCAAAAGGGTTGTTGTAAAGACAATTAATACGCTATTTATTAGAGGAGAAAATTACACTAATCATCGTTCACGATTCCCAGCCAGCAGTTGTTTACTGTATAGCTTCAACAGCACCTCCATTATGTCCTCCAACGGTCCCGTCGCGTACTCGTTGACATACTGCGGAAAAGAGTCCTCCAAATTGAAGCCGGCCTTTTTCATGAAAAAAGGATGCATAACATCCGGAGTAGCATCGCCGAGCTGGCGCATGGTCAGTCGCTGAATCTCGCGGGTTTTTGCTTTGTAGATCAGCCCTCCTCGTTCGGAAACGGGACCAGCAGGAACTGCCGGGGCGTCGTCGTCCTTCTCTCCCAGGACTGACTTATCCGCGAAATGGCCCGATGGTGGCCGACTTGATCGGGGCTCTCACCGATTCGTGACGTCGAGTTGCAGGTTTTCCGGTCCCTTTCTGCGATGGCCCGCTGCCGGTAGCGCAGCGGCTACAGACGTCCTCCATTCCGCCGTAGCCCGCACCTGCTCCATTTCCCTGCTCAGATTCTTCCGCAGAAGGGTAAGCCACGAATATAGGGCCACGTTCAGCGAAATGTAAATATCTTCAAAGTTTCGGATGCCTTGTTCTCGATTGAATCGACTCTGGAAGTCGTATTCGAGGACCTTGGACAACGGCCCGGCGATCTCTTCGCTGACCATGTGAATCTCCATCGACGGTAGCCCCACAATATTGGCCTCGGCTGCGTCCTTGAGCAGCGACGTTAGCCACTCTCGTCCATCGGAAAGGATTGTGGGGGGCGCCAGGTGACCCAGCTGGGTAAATCGTGAAATGGTCATGAAGGAGAACGACAACTGAAGATTTCGCTTCGGCGGCGCTGCTTGTAGCTCGAGGAGACGCTCCAACTGGGCGCAAACATCACGGCCAATGAACTGGGCAATCTCGAGATCTCCCATTGTGCGTGGAAAGACGACCAAGCGTAGTGTACCAAGCCGAAGGCTCATATGCTGCCTGACAACGTAAGACAGCGCGGTGTCGGCTTCTTTGAATCGACTTCTGGCGGAAACCAGCATGGCCTCGGCTACGGCAGACAGGGGATTATCGGGATTGGGGGTGCGGCTTAGGTGGAATGTTTTTGACTCTCGACTTGCGCCTTCGCGCTGTGCGTCAAGATTCGCCTTGAACTTGTTGGCGTATGAGAGAAGCTTCGGGATGGTACCGACGGTCACCACAGCGACGATTTCAGGGCTTTCGACTGTAACGGAAAGCTTGACAATGCGACCCTCCTTGGATGAGATCATTGACCAATCGTCAAATATTTCCACCTCGAGTGGTTCGGCCCTGGGGTGGTGGGGAAGTTAGCTTCAAACAGGTATGTCCTCAGGTGAAGAAGATGTACCGATAATGTAGGAGCTTCTGGTGATCAGACTCCAGAACCACAATCAATGCATCGCTTGTCATCCTCAACTCCAACATCCGGTTGCGGCCGATTTCCGACTCCTTTTGCATCCTTCGGACGGTTTGGAAGACGCAATTGGAAACACTAGAATGACCGGAGATGTTTCCCCGTGCGACGATAGCAACGTCAGAGATATACAATGAAACTTCGCTCAGTTCCTCGGTGAGTTTCGTTCGAGCGATAGCGTCCTTGAGATCGAGGGTTATGGTGCTGATAGATTGGCCGAGGTCCACCTCGAGGGTGATCTGACGAACCCGAATCAAGAGCGCAGTTGTGAAACCCTGAGCCGAAAGAACATGGGGTGCGGACGCTGATTTATTGGGGGGTTTCACCTCGGAAGCTGCATGGTTGAAGACTGGGATTCGGTCGAGCCAAACAGCCTTGAAGCAAAGGATATCCTGCAGCCTCGAAAATCTCACTGCTCCCAGAATCTCTGTGTCCAAAACGAATGAAACAGAACTGATTGATCTCCCTGCGCTGTAAGTCTTCCCGAAGGTAACAGAGAAGGAGAGGTTCCGCATATCCAATTTGGCGCATTCCTCGCTGAGAAATCCGTGTTTCAAGCCCACACTCAAGCCGCCGACGCTGCCGGTCAGGGTGACTTTTCTGGCTCCAGGAGAAACATGAAGAACGAATCCTCCGCTGTCCCAGTGCAACCCCGCAATCACATTGACATCCGGTTGGCAGGTAAACTCGAGTTTGGATTGATCTATCCGGAGACTGAAGCTGATCTGGAATTTTTGTGACGCTGGCGAGGAATCTGGCCTGGTCTCGGGGGTGCTCGGAGACACGGAAGTATCCGGTGGGTCGGAGTTCGGGCCGGATGTATCCGGTGGGCCGGAGTTTCGTCGCATACGGGTTTCGATGTGGCTGACGAGCTCGGTAAGGAAGGGAAGTAAAGTGGTGGGGCGCAGAATATTCTGACTCGAGTGTACCGTGCTTTTGAAGACAAGGATAGATGGCTCAGAGTCCAAGCCACTGCCAACTTTATGCGATGCTGGTGTAGCACGATACTCGGCCCATACAGAGACTACGGGGAGATTGAAAACATCGGCCCCCATGTCGAGCATCTGTTCGTCCGAAGGCTGGTTCGAGCCATTTGAAAGAGAGGTGGCTCGGGACGACGCAGATGCGGCTTTATTGTAAACGCGCACTTTGCCGCTGAGGAAGGTTAATGATGCGAGTATATTGGAGGTCGGGAGAGAAGTGTATTGATCGGCGCTGTCCTTGGAGGAAGGAGGTTTGTCGGCGCCGCGAGTGCTAGCCGATAACCGGGACACCCGATCCTTCCCTTGCTCGTAAACGTCGATCAAGGAGAAGATGTAGTCCGGAATAGTGGAGTCTATGTCCAGGATGAATCCGCTGACCGTGGCATGCATCCAAATGTTACGAGCGGATACGAAGCCAACAGAGCGGATGTTTGCGGTCATTTCCGGGTAAATGAGACGGTTCCGAGTCTGATGAGTATCTCCAGCAAAGTCGTCTGGCATGAACTGGCGGAAACTAGGAGTAGCGTGAGGATAGCGATGGTGATGTGCGCCGAAACGTACCGTGACACAAATTGGAAAGACAGACCCTGCATCTTCGCCTCACCGGATTCACCACGCTGCGTGCCGAATTTGATGCTCTTGATGGAGAACAGAAAGGCCTTGACTGCATTGGAATTCGCAGAGCCCCCACTCCGACGAATTTCAAGGCTTTCGTCGCGTGTGAGAGGAAATGCGACTCCGATGTTATAGATCGCAATATTTATGACGTAAGACTTGAGCCAGGTCGACTGATCCCGAACTTGAACATTCTCCACGGGGACCTCAAATGTCTTTAGGATACTCTGAGCCTTTTCTTTGAAGGCCGCTAGTTCGACGGCTCGCTGTTCCTTGCGATCCCATAGTTCAGCCTAATAAAAGGTTGAGGATGCTCGCGTCAAAAAGACAGGGTATTTGTTTACCTGCAAGTGGTCGATGAAATCGCCGACCTCTCCGATCGAGCTAGCCTGCATCACGGCGTGGATTTTGGTGACGGTGACTTGGAGAACGTTATTGGAAACCTCGTCCGCTCCAGATTCCCCTTTGACCTCAAAGTCAATGCCCACAAAAGCGGATTTATGATCTATATTGGAAGGCGCAGCGCCGTGTTCGGTTTTCGTCCTCGGGCCAAAGACAGCGCCAAGTTCGTCAATGTCACTGACCAGGTTCGCCTCGACAAGTTATTAACGGTACCAATGATGTCGGAGCATTCGAGATATAAAGTGGAGGAAAGGCCCTCCAAACCGATGCGGAAGCCTCGCATTTTCAAGAAACCAACGTACTTCCACTGAGATTCGATGGGGGTGGATTTTGGCGCTGGAGCCGATGATCTGGTCTCTTGAATCAACACCACAAGGTCATTGAAGTCCTGGCCAAACTTTTGCTGTACAGCGAGGAGCGTGTCCCAGTGCACAGGCTTCACCTTGAATTCCAAAGGGTCGACGACTGCAAAGGTCTGAATGTGAGATCCATTGTAGTCCCCCGACACCGATAGCGACGGGAAGACGACTTTGAGCTTGGTACTCGAGGTGACGTCCTGCGTGTTGGATTTTGCAGTGATGCTAAATATCTGGGAGGCCAACCGCAGTCCGAATGTCCGTTTGTGTGCTCCTAGCGAGTCCAAGTATGTGACGACGTCGTTCACCCTCCACGACAACCAGGTCCCGTGCATGACCTGGAGTGAAACCCAAACGAATCGATGTGGCCATTGACGTGAAAGGTCGGGCTACGCTGAGTCGAGCGGGAGGGCGTGGGGGAGAGCGGCTTCAATGGGGCTCTATTCAACTCAGACAGCAATTCTTTAACCGTCGCCTCGATGCCGGGGAGGAAATCGGCTCTCCATTCTTGGGCAAACCGATAGAGGCGGAGCGCACTGCGGGAACGTTGAAATGAAAGCCTCCGATCGAGAAAACAAGTCGAATTTGGGAGAGCACCGTGGACTCGAAGCGGATAAGCGAATTGAGTTTGCAGCGGTGAAGTGATGGACGCCAGTATCTGCAAGTACGGACAGGCGCATCACTGGGGAGTGGGCGTGCGCGAAGGACACGTTCTGTGAAGGTCCCAGAAAGGCTCAGGGTTCGAGGTGCGGAGTGATGGGTGCGGAGGAGGACACCCGATATAATCTGTAATCCGGACAGCCCAAACTCGAATCTCAAACTCTCGGCCGCTGCCTCCACCTGGATGCGATTCATGTTCGCAACCACATCCAGAGTTCTATACGGAGGGTCTCGTCTCCCTGTCTTTGGTTGGGCACCACCAGATCGTTCGAATACCGCCTCTTCACACGTAAAAGTTCTTGAGCAAACGGCATCAGACGAGGTGAAATGGCAAGTAAAATGTCTCGCGTCGACACAGAGCATGATATATGCTGGTGTTTCTGCCGCGGTTGATGTCGCAACGAGACTTGAGAGATGCCCATGGCCTGGTGCCCAGGCAAAGTTTCCACGAAATCAGTTGTCCGCATGCGCACGTCGAGGAAAATCCGAGAGTATGAACTCGCTCGCAACGCCCCCAGAAGGATCACGGAGGAGTAAACTGAATGTATGCAGTTCGAGTGAACCTGCGGATATTGGAGACGGGGAGGAACGGGGCTCGTCGACAGGGTCGTCCCGTAATATGGGGAACAGGGGATGCAACGCGGAGAGCTGACTGTCATGAAATACGTCGGGGTCCAGGATGGCCAGACGGGATTCAAGGAGAGGTACGAGTTCCATCTCAGAGATGGGACCGTTGGGGACATGCTGCCCCAGTTCCCAAAGGCAGTTGCGTAGATGGAACAAGAACCGAAAGATGGTATCGATTCGAAGGTTGTGAGGTGTACCGCTCTGGACAAGGAAAGAGGGCTGTATGGTGGAAAGCGGGTCGATGATAGGCTTGTTGTGAGAGGCATACAATATCGAGTGAACGACATTGGATGACATCCTCGAGTTCTGCCGTTGCCATTTCTGAGTCACTGCCGACAACTGATTTATGGTGCTGGAAAGAGCTATCCCGGCCGCCGCCACATATTCGAGGCTCTGGTGGCTAATCTGAAGAGTAATTCCGCCCAATAACGCCTCCTGACTGTTCTTCGACATCTTCAGAACGGAGGCGGTAACGTCGAGATGGAACAGAGTCCTGCTGGCCTCTGAAGCTCTCTCAGCCTGGGCGGGATTCAATGCGAGGATCATTTTGTGCGAATCTCGAATCCACCGCCATTTCGCCCTCTTTTGATGTACCGATCACGTGTATATTCTCCAAATGGCAACGAAGCCGAGCGACGTTATTCACAGCGAATAGAGAAGGTTTGCTCTCTTGAGGGCTTCGAGAATTATCGCTCTCCGCGAATTTAACTTCCGTTATGATGTGAACATGGGCGGAGGAGAGTCGAATGTCGAAGATGCTCGTTTGAGTAAACTCCTTCACCCGACCGAAACTTGCGAGATGGTTAGCCAACATGGCATCGACCGAGAGCTCCGCGCTCAAAGCCTACATGTACCAGTAAGTACGGATTGCGGATGGATGTCAAGAACCTCACACTCGCTTCCAAATCTGCCTCGAGATCCCCAATGGCGACGACGACAAGAGGTGTTATGGTGATTTCGAGGCCTTTCCGACAGGAGAAACGCAGCACGGTGGTGCTACAATCCTCCCGCGGCTCGGTACCTAGACTGGAGGGAGGAGGAAGAGTGTAATCTTGAGGCCCAGATTTGGAAGTTGACGAGGGTATTCGTCGCGACTGTGATTTGGAATAATGATCAGCGGGAGATGCTGACCAACGGAAACATAATACCTTGACGAGAGTGAACGGGGACCCTTCCCACCTTGAGGGGGAGTCGAGATGCAGCGCGACATATTGGCTACAAAAGGCGGGAATATTGCCTCAAGGCTGGTGTTGTGCCTTGACCTCGGGGGCGTCTTTGAAGGTGGGGATAAGAAAAGCGAAATCGGATGGAAGGGATCTTACCCAGGTCCGACCAGTCATCATCTGATGTTGCTTCGCTCAAGTCATCAGTGTCGGATTCATCCCCTTCACTCCAAGGCCGCTCATCGTCTCGTTCGACATTATTCTGCGGTACTGGATTCGCGTTTTCCTATGAAAGTGTGAACAGAAGCCAGCAAGCATTGAACGGAATATTCACGCAAGCCGTGCGTCACGATCGGTATCCAGAATATCCTCACCGCTGTCGGATTCCGAGGAGATGGGGTAGCCTTAGGTGTGCGGCGGCCCAGAGCCCCAGCTGGCCTGTCAGTGGCCTGCATATCCTCCACGCTGCGGTAGCGTCGATGGTCGGACAACTCAGGTCGAGGGAGAAAAACCCCATTCCTATGCGATGTGCGGGCTAGACATGGACGATCAGAAAGAGGTCGGTGCGGGAGCAGAATAATGATGTTACCTCTCCTCAATCCGCCGAACATCGCTTCTGCTCTGCGGGTCGGTGTATCCTGCTCCTGACGAAGGCAGCTTGGGTTTCTGCCTTGGCGCGCCATCCAGGCGGGGACGAATAGATATCCAAATAAGCATCGGTCTCCAGCTCACAAACCTCCAGCCAGCGATGATGCTCAGTGAGCGATCGGAGGAGGAATTTAATACAGACACGAGGCACACGCAGACTGGTGAGTTTGCGGTGGGTAACGGCCACCAGAGTCGTCCAGCGCAGCTTTGAGGCCATTCGGGAGGGAGATGAGCAGCGCAGCCTGCTCGACTCGCCATGTGACATCGAGTGCTGCAAGGGAGAACTTCAAAAAGGTGACTGGGTTACGTGATCAGCCAGAGTTCGGATCAAACAGGGACGCACATACGATCAGGAAATTCCGGAAGCAGGTAGTGCTGCCGCGAGGTGGAGGTAGATCGAGGTGATTACCAGCTCGCCTCGGTGCGTTACTATACTGGGCACCTCGAGCTGATGGCAGCTCAGCTCGACTCGAGCTGACTCGAGCTCCATCAAAATCCACTTCCTTTTTGAGTACTTTATCTCCGTTAGAGCTCGCGAGAGTCCGCATTTCAGAAATTCCCTGTGGGTGCATACTAGCAGTCTTTATTCATTTCTCAATGTTATCTTGCCTAATAGATAATGTTCGATTGGCCCTAACAAGAATTCTACAGGGAAGGTCGTGTACTGCCTTCTGCCAACAAGATTTATTCAGCCAACGGATTCTCAAAACAGCACAAAGACATGGGCCCAATTAATTGGAGGCTACCGGAATATCCATCACTAAGGGTCCCCGAGTACGATACCAATGTATTGACCCTCAATAGGCCCGGTTGCGCCGCAGTTGAAATATCTTGCCATCAAGTTGTTTTGCTTCCCTGCCACGCGAAATGGGTCGTTTTGGGCCGGAAAAATTTGGAGGGACACTGAAGCCTCCCTTTCACCGTATTATGTTGATTCTGGGGCTGCGATGGGAAGATACAATGCTCGTCGACGTTGTTGCGCACGCGTGAGACTCTGGATTACCCTTAAAGACCGTTCACGTAATAACCTCGAGCCAACTCGAGGCGAACTCGCTCCACCTCGAGCTGCTCCAAGCTTGATGGACCATCACCTCGAACTCCCTCGAACTCAGCTCGCGGCAACACTAGAAGCAGGTAGTCTGCAGCAGGCGCATTTGACGGGTCCGCGAAATTCAGGCGAAATGCGGTGGCCGTGGACGACAGGATCATCGCATCTCTGGCGCACAATACCGTTTTCACAGCGCCGACATTGATTCCCAGATGGGCACATAAGTCAGCGTACGCGGTACAGGGCCAAAGAGGCGGTGCGCTGTGATGTCAATTCCTAGGAAAGAGCTTGGAACAGTACTTTGGAACCACAGACAAGGTTGCGCACCATCTATTACGATTAACTCTTTGGGCCGCCGTTTGAGTCTCGCGTATGTTATCCGTTCCGGTAAGTCGGATTCAATCCAGCCAGTGACAGTACCGATATTGAGGGACAGTTCTGGAGAAGGAGCGAATCGTCAGCGGCGACATGGTACATTCGATCTCCATTACCCATAAAGAAGTCGTGTAGTCGAAAATGAACCTGCAGCTCGGGAATGTCGAAGAGGACACATGAGCCGATTCCAGGAGGGGTTTCGCCGCCCGACCGGCTTTCGTAACCAGGCAATCCGGCTGGCACTACCATCAGGCCATCTTGGAGGTCGACGTCCAACTCAACCTGGAGCATGTTACTCTGAAAAGAATCTGGTTGATAAACTGGCTCTTTTGCATCTTTCCGATCACCTACGTGGCCCTTCCGGTACTGCTGCAATACAGGATCCCCGTGCAGTCCCTTCTTACGCTTTTCGAGATACTCCAGAAGCGTGGAGAAGGTCGTGAAAGACCCAAAATAATTGTTTTGCAGAATCATGAAGTAACGGATGGACCAACCAAGGCCTTTGTAGGCGATATCGCGAACCTGAAACAATATGATGTCTTGCTTCAAACACCAAGGAGCTTGGACGTACAGTCAGGCCAAGCTTGAGTTGTTCCACGTGGTCTTCACGGATTTCAGAGAAATATCGATAAAAGCCATCCGCTCTTAAGACTCGAACTTTCGCGATGCTACTTCCATCTTTGGGAGCGTGCAGGGCCCACGTGTTCCACCGTGGTAATGAGAGGTTCAGCGAGACATCCGGGATTTCGATG
>JARIHR010000258.1:0-19634 GCA_029281495.1 Mycena filopes | reverse complement strand
CGCGTTGCTCGCTCGGCACACTTCGCTGTCAGCTAGCTAAGTCGCTTGGAGTCAGAACAAGGACTTAAGTTTGGGAAGAGGAGCTCGGAAGTTTCTGGGTTCTCTGTGAGTGAGGCTTCCGGATGAGCACTAACCCACAAAACACAGGGAACGCAGAGACCGAACAGGTGGAATCCGAGAAGCTGACTCCCCCCAAGAAACGAATGGTACGTACCGAGAGTAAGACTCACCTCGGAAGCTTGAGTTCAAAGTGGACTTTAAGCTGGTGCCAAAGAAATTCACGAAAGGGTGCTTCACCAAAAATGGCCTTTAAACCCGCACAAGTGCAGCGGCGCGGAACGCGTGGCATACAAGCGGCAATACGCCGCAGAGGCGCTCGCAATGAGCATGCGAACAAAAGGGTGCTTCACCAAAAATGGCCTTTGAACCCGCACGAGTGTAGCGGCGCAAAACGCGTGGCATACAAGCGGCAATACGCCGCAGAGGCTCGCAATGAGCATGCGAACAAAAGGGTGCTTCACCAAAAATGGCCTTTAACTCGCACAAGTGTAGCGGCGCAGAACGCGTGGCATACAAGCGGCAATAGGCAGAGGAGGGTTGAACAGTAAGAGGGGGGGGGGGGGGTTGTATATACTCGTCAGGTCCACAACATGAACGAAACGCGTGGCATACAAGCGGCAATAGGCAGCAGAGGAGGGTTGAACAGTAAGAGGGGGGGGGGGGGGGGGGGGGGGGGGGGGTTGTATTATACTCGTCAGGTCCACAACATGAACGACGAGTCTACGGAGAGGATACATGTAGTACTGTATGCACAGAATTCTACAGGACCCTGACCGAGCACACAGCGATTCCAGGGGGGAGAGCATGCAAGCCACAGGCTTTCTGAGGAACTGGCCGGCCAGTTTTTGTTCTGCTGGCAGGACTCGGGGGCAACCTCGTGGGCCCTCACCTCCTACACGTCAATCCCGGCAGACACAGGAATTCAACGGGTTGCGGATTCGTTGGATTTCTAGAGAAGTGATGACGATCAATTGTTTGGCGAAGAATGATGTATCAAATCCAGTCCACCCCGCCTCGGATTCCCGTCGTTTTCCAAGCGGATTTGATGAGCCTGTAGAATTTCTATGGGTTTTCCAGTGGGCTTCGTCAAATCTGCAGATCGTTGAAATCCAATGGGCCCCCGATCAAATTTTGGTGCCAGCCGGGATAGACGTGTAGCAAGTGCATGCTGGAGTACGGGAGGATTACTCCTCCCAGGGATAACTCTCCCGAAGTCCACCAGTTCCCAGATGCTGCCGCATGTCATCCACTGTAAAGACGAAGTGCACCTCAAATTAGTACCCCAAAAGCACTACAATGTAGTACCCGAGGCACTGCAAATTAGCACTTGTGCTCGTTTTCGCACTAATTTAGAGTGCTTTTTGCCATTGATTAGTGCCTCAAGGTACTGATTTGTAGTGCTTTCGGGCACTGTTTCCCAGTGCTTTGCGGGTACTAATTCAGGTTACTCGTGCGGGGTTCAACCGGAACCATATATTCAGCTTCAACTACTAGGCACAGACTGTAATTACGTCGCCCCACTCACCTCATAGCATCCTGGTCGGTCCACAGGAGATCGGATCACCGCCTGGTTGGACAAGTAATGAGTTAGCTGTAAGTAGAATGTGATATACATACCCTGATGGAGAAGGCGCCGTCGCCGAGGAGTTCATGAATCATAACCGTCGACTACAAGTATTTGAGCAGGACAGGAACCTGTGAATGTGAGTAAGAGCGAGGAGGCGAAGTAAATCCATACCGAACCTGCCAGTTCAATCAAAGTGACATGCGGTCAGGACTTCAAGTCCTACAGGAGACGTTACCACGATTCAGCGAGTTCAGGGTCGTCACCGGCGTAGGGATCTTGATTCAGAGTCAATATATCGCATAGAACTTGAAGGCGAAGAAAAACACCTTTGCATTGTGACTGGAGATCGACCTGGAGTTGGTAAACCCGAATGGACGCGGCGACGAAAGCATCTGAGTCGGACAATCTGACTACTTCCCGGAGTACAAGTGAACGCTCGGAAAAAAACACACCTGTAATGGCGGCGAGCGCCGGGGAGCGAAAGTTCAATGCCGCAACATTACACTTGTCTTGAGTAGCAACTGAAGTGTCCCCGCGCTGAGTTAGCTTATAGAACGCCTCGCCGGATATTTAAGTGAACGACGTACTCAAGAAATCAGCGTGTTTGTTGGTCATGAGACTTGAAAGCCTTGGTATTGTTTGCTCGCCCCTCGAGAGTGAGAGCCCGACGCGCCGGGGAGAAAATCTGGCAACCACAGTGAGTTAGAGCATGGCAGAGGGCAGAAATGGATTGGCCTCACCAAAATCGATGGCGACACAGCAAAAAAAAGAATGAGCCGTTCGAGTTTGCATGACGGTTCACTCGACCTGAGTTCGAATCGGACTGCATATCGTGGCGGAAGAATAGAGTCAGTACATCTCGAAGTGATGATACCGACAGGAATACGTACATTGCGTTTGGAATTGAGCCGTGGAGAACCCGAGCTGAAGTCTTGCTGGTAGCAGGAAGGCGGACGACGCGCGTCCGGTCAGAACGGTTTGCAAACCGAATGAACGGGTACGTAGAGGTTCAAGCTCCCGGCCGAACAGCGATGTCGATACTTGGGTCACGAAAGCGCTGGAATCAAGGTGAGAAGTCGCCTGGAATTGCGGCGGCGGAGCAGTCAGTGAGCGCGTGGGGGGCCGACGCGGGGTAGCAATATGGAGTGGTATATTGTAAGCCCTCTTTTGCGGAGTGGGCAACTGTAAAAGACATACCTTGTAACAGGTTCGAGACCAATCTCGCGGACACGCGCTGAGGAAGAGATCGTCGTTCGAGCAGTAGAGGAGGAGGAGGTATACTGGCGTTAGCGGGGTTGGTGAACAGGGTGACGAACCTGTGGGTGTAGACTGCCAAAGAAACGATGGAGGCATTGGAGCAGTAAGAGCGCATGTCGGTGGCGACGATATATCGATAACGATTGCCGCGGAGAGGAGCTACGGAGAAAGTTGTGTGGTGTATCGGGATAGACACAGTACACGTACGAGTGAGGTGGGGTAGCCGCAAGAGCGAGGCCAAAAGTCGCGCAAGTCGGTGCCGGGTTCAGGTGAAGTCAACGAACCGCTGGTGGGAGGCGGAGAACGGATGGGAAGGCGCGCGGGGACACGTTTCAGGGAGCGGAGGGGAGTGCCCTGAAAGGACAGCGTCGTCGATTGGGGAGTCAAAGGGGTGATAACGGAGCACAAACGCTGGGTGAAGGAAGACTGGAGCGAGCAAAGTAAAAGTGGATGGACGCACCGCTGGAGTGTCAATAGCTACCAGCTGTATTCTGCGAAGGCGATGGGAGGAAGAAAGGGTTATGAGGGTGCATAGAGAGGCGTCAGAAGTCGATTGGAAGCAAATGAATATCCTACACGCACTCGTGTCCCTTCGACTGTCCAATCTTCGTCGGCTAGGGCCTCAAATGAGCGGCATAGGGGCGTAGAGTGGATGGTGGTGGTACGTCATGGACTCGTAGACCGACGGAGACACATACCTCGAATACGAGACCGCACATGAGCCGTTTCCCTTCTCTACGGTGCCGAGGTCAACAGTTCGAGCGAAATCGCGCTATTGTGGCGCTCTGGGGGACATGGAACGTTAGATGGGATAAACTAGATGCCTTCTGAAGGGTCCTGGGGGTCTCTGGCGACGATTCACTACTCTGCACGCGCCCTTGTTGGTAGAAGTGTATCTGGCCGTTGAAAGCATATTGACGCCTTGCCTCGGCTCAAAATCGATCGTGGGGCATGTCGGGCGATACATGGATGCGTTTGGGAATTAATTGGGGGTTAATCGAGGGAGGGAGCGCGGAGGGGGAGCGCGACATGGTGGTGGGAGGAGCAGAAACGCGAAGTGTCACGCGTGACGCACCCAATTCAAACATCAGCAAACATTGTGGGCACCAGCACCCGCTAACCGGCGGAGGCTCCTAGGTAATGTGGCGACCTCGGAAGAGGACGGAGGATTATTACAGATGTAGGACGACGGATAGCGGCTCACCTCCTCGTGATTGGTGGTCTTCGACTCTTGGTTGTACGTTGCCGCGCAGATTGATAGCCAATGCATGAGCCAAGTGGTTAACCAGGGCGTCTGGGAGGTATCCGAGTAGCAAAACTCAATTCTCAAGGACTCCCCATCTCGACTGACACGACAACGTCGCCAACGGAAGTCAAAAGAAACCGCGGGAAATGTATCAATTTTCAGCACAAACAAGTTGAACCTACCGCGTCGGTTACTACCTCAGGCAGCTAATATGGGGACCGCATTGAGAGGGGTCATAGATTTCCTGGCTGCCATGTACGATACACATGCCGTCTATCCCGATCTCATCTCAAGGAGTTCTTTCTTCACTGCCTGTAACCTGCCAGCTTTGTTCACCGGGAAAATCACCCGCTGGGTGGTGCCAGCTACTGGGGCAAATCCAGGTGAGCTGAGGCGCAAATTATTGGTCTCGTGCTCATAGACAGGGTAGGTGCAGCATGGAAAATCATAATTATGTCCAGGACCGAAATTCCTTCTCGGAGTTCGTCCGATAAAGTCTGTCGTCTTGAACCACCTAAGCCCTACACTGGCAACACACGCTTTACAGCCGGTTTCTCCGTCTCCATTCCAATTGTGGTTTGAACTGCACCTCTGAGGTAAATTGTGGGCGAAGTACGAGGGAGGGAAACACAACTCAAATTATGGGGGCTGAGTCCAGTTTCTTACCAAGGGTTTGCGCGGGAGGTATGCAGAGTAAGTGTACATGTAACCAGTGATAATTCCGTCCGCCCGGAACTGACGAGACCTGCCCAAATCTGCCCTACTAAAGTGCGGCAGAGATGGCCAGATGTCGCCAGAAATTTGGCCCAGGTGCAGATTCTATTTTGGTCCAGGTCTGCCGCCAGTTGCGCGCATCTGTCCTTCTTCTGCCCAGGGCTGCCGTTCCCTCACTCCCATCTGCCTCCCTACTCGTGATACAATTTGAATCAAAAAGATCGTATTTTCTACTCGAATACAAAGGGCGGTACGCGAAGACAAACCGGAATGAGCGCCACCCAAGTCCCGAATCAACCCATTCACCAGCACTCCAGAAATTCTGCACAAAGACGAAGGACACTGACAAAAAAGTCGTCAGTACGATGTTGTGAGAAGGACGGCAACAAACCACTTAAACTCAGGAGCGTGGTGCATGCACTGGAAAGTAAGGCACGAACAATTAGCACAGTGAGACACCAGTAAAAAAAGACCAACCTACATAGGCGCGAAGCGACTGGCGATGGCGGGTCGTCCGTACTAAGGGAATGCCACCAGCGCAAAATAATGCAACGATCTTGCTGACGGTCGTGAGAGCGTGCGTCGAGGAGACTGAAAGACGTTTACAGCGCTTTTCATAAGTATGCGGAAAACGCAATTTTGTTCCCAGTTGTTTGGTTCAGCTTGCACCGGCGCTTAAATTCTGTTCCCGTTTGCCCTGCACGCTCTCCTGCTCCATGCCCACTCAATTCGACCCAAAACTCTCTTTTAACACTCTCAAGATGTACCAGCAACATTTCCCGGGTGTTGGAGGGCCGCCGTCGCCCTTTCATCCAGTTCGCCACCAAAATAGAAATTTCACCGCAAATTTGTTCCTTGGGAGCTCAAGCACAGTCAGACATAGTGTCCCTCCTTCACTGTGGGCACTGAGACATTGGAACTTGCTTGGCCCAGTTCCTGACCCAATATCCGGCAGTTTCAGACCATATCCATGCAACCCCGCAATAGATGACCGTTCGACCCCGCTTTCACCTGGGCGCAGGGCGGCAAAAAAATGTGCAGGACTGTCAGGGATTAGTCCTAGGACCTGGAAGAGGATTAGAGGGTGTGTCCTGGGCTTTAGCTGAGTACAAGCAACCATGTTTCTCGTTCACGGCCACGAAATTTCCCGTTTCATGTTGAAACTCTGCCACCCATCCATCTACTCTTCACAAAACCATCTCCAACCTCAGAGGATTGTAGTATACTTGCTCAAAATGTATATTTCCCACATTTCACAGCCCAGGATCGGTGTAAAGCAACGAAAAGTGAGAGATCACATTTCACTCAGGGGCTCTGTAAATAAGAGCAAACACCTGAATTTTTTTCCGGTTTTCCGCATACTTATGAAAAGTGCTGTAAGACACGAAATTGCGAGTCATTGAAACGTACCAGTCGCGACAAAGCCGGTGCGGGCAGCAAAGCTGCATGATATTTTTCATTAGCTGCAAGAACATCCTTATGATTCAAGACACACCTCGATCTTGAGCAGTTGCGGTAAACGATCTCCTTGAGAACACCATCGTCCCCGAAGCAAGGGGGTGGCATCATTAAAAATTTGCACCTCGGGTCCCATTCCGGAGGACTTTTGTATGCTGATTCTGATTATCAACCTTTTGCGGTGAACGGTCCACTCCTCATCGAGTTCTGGGGACATACATTATTGCCGGATTTGGACGAAAGAAGACAATTTCCCATGATCTTGCTGTCAATCAGAGGTAACGTAATTCTTTCCTGAAAACAGTCCTCGATGAACTCACTGACTTTCCTTCATCTGAGCAAGGAGAACACTGCGGGCAAGGCGTACAACGCGCCTGCGCGAAAAAAAATTGCGAAAAAGCTTGCGCCTGAGGCCCAAAACGACAATTTCCCACGGGGAGGGGGGGAGGGGGGGTCAGGATCCTGGGTAAAAAAACTTTCCGACTGTATATCCGAAAATTTAATCATGCCATCCCCTTGCCCCGAAGCCCACACCACCAAATAAGATTTAGAACGGAAATGGGGGAGGGGAAAGAGCGGGAGAAGGAACACGCCCTGACTCTGTGCCTGACGTTCCTTGCAGTAGTAAAGGCAGAAGGAGCTAATGCGCGGCCGCCAGTCGTGGTCCCTTTGCCGCGCCACGCGCCTTGAAGCCCTCCGCGCAGTTGGCGTCGAAGTTAACCGCGGTGCGCCGAGGGCGGTGATCGGGGCCTGCGCGTCACCGATATCGCTTTTGGGGTTGTCCTCAATCGCGGAGGGTCGGAGAGGAAGAAGCCCTGGCGGTGGCGGGGTCGATACTGGTTGATTAGCGAGGAAGAGACGAAGGAATGGTGACGCACACAAATCAGCGGGGCGTCAGCACGGTACTTCAGTGCCCGGAGCGTGGGGGTAGAGAAAAGGACTGCGGCGAGTCAGTGACACATTTGTATTCAAGCCTAGATGTACTGCCCAACACTGACCGGCTCTCCTTGATCTCCCCGGCGACGCACAGCATCAAGCGCACCATTGAGGGGGTCATGCAGGGCGGCAGAAACGCGAAAACGCGAGCAGAAGAGACACAGGCGACGGTGTCGATTTGGTGTCGAATCTGTCCAGACTCCATCGTCGTGTCTCCTGGTCGTACCGCTGGATGTACAGCGCCAGAGGGTCGTGGAGAGGAAGCGAGAGGGCACATAATGCCGCCGAAGACGAGAAAGGACGCCCATAGGGCGATAAGCGAATACCGCGGGGCGTGGTGGTGGTATGAACCAAGGAGAGTTTGAAACTCCGACAGCCGTGTGACCATTACGTACCCCGGGCGCGGCAACCTCATTCGAGTTGCATTCGAGTTGACTTGAACATTTTCGCAAGGTGAAGCGAGTTGTCCGACGTTTCCTTGGTCGAAACAATTGCCAACGGCAGGTTTGGGCAGATCCGGCCAGACAGGATTTCACCGGGTACGTACATGCCTGGAGTACCGGATGGAGCTCGACTCACCGCCTGCGAGCAAGCCAAACCTCGGGATCGAAAGTGGCGGGGACCCTGCCCCTGAGCGCTGAGCAACGAAATTGAACGTGGCACAACAACGAAAAAAATCTGCTCTACACTGATATAAAGTGCCTTGGGAATTAGTGCTCCGGAAGACACTGATATAAAGTGCCTTGGTGATTAGTACCCTCAAGGTACTAATTTGAAGTGTCCTCAAAAGCACTTTTTCCCGAAGCACTAGATATTAGTGCCGAAATCGGAAAAATAGTACCTGGGTACTAATATACAGTGCTTTCACTCTTTACAGTGCATCCCTTTGCACGATGTATGCGAGAGGCCGCCAACGAATCAATACAGTCAACTCTGTCTTAACCCATATCTGCAATAACCCATACTCTGCAAAAACCCATACAATTTGGCATCCACCAAGACCGTTCTCACCTAAAAACCCATAACTCTGTTACAGTTGCGGCCCAATCAAATGACTTGCCCTTTTGGGAAAATAAGATCAAATTCCGCTGTATGTGCTACGCTAGGGCTCTAAAATCGGGAGAAAAATTTCCATGGGTCCGGGATAAGGCTATGTTGGCTATTAGCAGTTTTTTTTTTTTCATGTCGGAAAAGCCCGCAATCTGACACAAACTCAGGGAAACCATGTCAAACCTGTGGTCGTGAGTAACATCAGTTGCCCTCAACCCAGTCTGGGATTTTACCCAGAATCATGTCAATAAGCACCACATCGGCCATTTTACGGCCCCAAAAACTCTTAAAGCACACCTTCCAAGTTGTAATTGTAATTTTCGTACAAATTCAAGCACTTCCACTGCAATTCTGCTGCTCAAACCATAAGAGAACCTTAGATTTGGCAGCTTTGTGTCCATCCGAGACTCCAAGGCCCCACCTGAGGATATTTTGACCACAATTCACAGCCGATCAACTCATCAAACCACAGTTCCCACACTCGACGAAGGTAGCTGGGATCATGAATGCCTTGGGAGGGCTTAGATACACAACAATGCAGTATGTTCCCCGCGGAATAGCCGCTTTTAAAGCTCACTTGCCTTGTCGAAGCACAGTCGGAAATTGCCGACGACCTTCCCACGCCTGCGAAAATCCATACTCTGTGAAAACCCATACCTTGAGGGGTCCACCAGAGGGTATGGGTTAAGACAGAGTTGACTGTATGCAAGTCAAGAAAGGACCACAGAGATAACTTTGTGTCGGTTCGATCCCCGCGTTGGTCTACTTCAGCCGATTCCGGCAGTTGAAGATGTGTATGATACGAGGCAGGAACAAATAAATTGAGTGGAGGTGAGTTTACGAAGTAAGTAGTATTATGCCTCGAATTCAGCCCGCCAATTCCGGCCATCAACCTTCACGCGACAAAGACACCCCAACAATTGTTATCGCGCATGATATCGTGGTTATCGCCCTGGTGACAAAAGTCACAACAGGTATCGCACCTGTTATCGTTGCTATCGCGCAGTGTCTGGGAATAATCTGAAGGATCAAGAGCGATGCGCGCCGGTTGATTACAATTAGTGCTACGGTTGATGTACACTAGACTCCGACATAGGCCGAAAACGGCCTGCAGCGAGAATAATGGAATAATCAATCAATCAAGGAGGAAATCGCGGTTGAAGTTTTAAATTGAGACTCCGCCATCACTGCCGGAAGTTGCCGACAGACTTCGAATTCAACCATTCCACACGGTGAGTGACATTAAACATGGTTCCTGAGGGAGTGGTATCATACCAGGAGTCAGTATGCGCCGACCCGGACCAGGACTGTTCCCTCAAGTCCTTATCTAAATGGGACCCGTGGCACGGCCGTCGTTGTCCTTAAACTTGTCCTCGTCGGTGCGGTTTATGCAAGGGCTTCGGGCGACGAGGAGGTGACGGAGATGAAAACGGCACTGGGGGATTTTGATTTCTCGCCGACGACGGAAACTGGGGGATTGATGCTTACTGCCGAGTGCTTCTCATGGCCACGCAGTATTTCACCACCCAAGAGTAGCATGTCGGAAAAGTGCGATTTCCCTTATCAGGATCTGACGGAGTCCGACAGAGATATCAGCACATATTCGGCCTGATCAGGTTGCCCGGGGGCGCCATATCAGGGCCTGTCAGGTCCTGGTCAGGTATGGTCAGGTTCCCCCCTCCCAGGGTACACAGAAAGGTTACAAACCGGACAAGTAAAGCTCGATATGTTGACAATGAATGCACAAGTTGAAATGGTTCAAAAATTCGCTTCAAAAACCTATAGAAAACAGTGAGAATAAGATAGAGGGCATGGAACCCCGGCACCCTGATGTAAGCGGCCATCAGACGAAATCTCGGCCAGTTATACCAGCTGCTGGAGTACAGTATGGTTCAAAACGTTCAGTCAGATGATTCTATGCTTGTTTCAAGGAAGGTTGGCTGTTGAGATTGAATTTTAAATTTTTATGCATCTCAGTCCAAAGTTATAAGCTTTCCAAAAAAAAATCTAAACTTTTTTTCTCTGTGTTTCTACAGTATGTGCTTTTCGGCGTGAACGGCATCGATTCACGAAAAACGACCGCAAAATTTGGCCGGCACAGCCACCAACACGTGACTGCACTGCCACAATCAGCCTCATGGTTTCGGCGTGTTTTCCGCACCTCTCGACGCAATTTCGACGTGTTTCTCTCCTCCTCTTCGTGTCCTTTCGTGCTGGGATGACTAGACCTAGCAAACGGACCCAGCGACTGCGCCAAAATGCGAAAAAAGCAACTGATGCGCGGAAACCAAATTCTGATTCCGAGTCGGGTCACCTCTCGAAGCCTGCACCTTCAGTCGATGTCTCCCACTCCTCTGACTTTGGGCATGACCACTCTGCTCATGACCCATCCAACATGGCTCCCGAGGACACCTGGGACTTTGATCTGGGGAATGAGCTGCCGGATCTGGACTGCGAGGATTCCAACGAGGATCGCGAGCCCGAATTGGATGATCAGGTTGTTGAGGGACCGGAAATCTCGGAGGAGAGCGCCCTCCAGACCTTTGCAACTCTTCTGAGTGATGCGCAGGAAGGCCGCGCGCACTCGGGAGCTTGCACAAGCCACAAATCGGCCGAAACATTACACAAAGAATTTCTCGTTGAGGCAGACCGGGCCATTGATATCTTCGAAGCAAAAACCAACGCGTTTGCCACAGCTTTGTTCTTGTTTGATAACGCCCCCAGCCATCAAAAGCGCGCCCCCGATGCCCTCTCGGCACGGAAGATGGTCAAAGCTCCCAAGTTGGCCTGGACCCACCACCCAGATGGGCCGTGTATGCGTCCTGGTCTGCTTCCCAATGGTGAACGGCAGGACTTTTATTACCCGGAGGACCACCCGACCATGTTAGGGTGGTTCAAGGGAATGGAGCAGATTATCCGGGAGCGCGGTGTGACGACGTATAAGAATACTCTTCGTGTATCGATTAGATGTATCGTTTATCACAATACACGAATTTGAGTTGGTTTCAATCGGCTCTTGCAATATGTGCGAGTATCGACTGCCTTCCAGACAAACGGAGAAGTACCGAGTGTATTTTGGGAGTGGCGTAGGTTTCGGTAAACGGTGAGGTATGCGGTGAGTTACGGAGGAAATGAGCCCTCGAGGCTGAAATCCTATAAACGATAAAGAGTTAGTACGGTGAGCGTAATCGTTACGCTTTGGGCAGAAGGTCTTCGGCGACCAGAGATAAGAGTTCACAGCAAAGATCGCTTTGCTGTGAGAGGTTTTGAGGCGGGAGTCGACGACGAGAGATAGCAGATAGTTTGGGGAACTTTCGTGTATTCTGATACTGCAAAATACGGGGGCAAAAGGACACACTTTATCGACTGGTTCTACTGTCCTTTTAACTAAACTAGAAACGATGGGATCAAGGGATGAAACGGGTATAGTAGGGAAATGGAGTTAGAAACCGATCACAAGGCGACGAAGCACATGTACAAAAGATGGTAGTATCTTGGAGACAATAGAGTAATAAAGTGAAACTGTTCAGACTGTGTGTTCTTCAAGGGGTGCTGGATACGACAACCAATTTGTGGAAAGCAACCATTCAAATCTGCCTGGAGCGCCGTGTGGTTCTTTGGTGCTAACCCGATTAGGTGAAAGTGGGCGGGCAACCGGTATTTGTTGAATATTGGCTAGGGGATCCGGATCGATCGAGTTCAGGAGTTTTGCCGCAGTTCAATGGAATATTCCGTAGCTGGAATGTATCCAACAAACATGATCGAATGGGCGGAAGATTCCCTTTTTGGCGGAGGCAGAAGTGTGTGTTTGGTTACGGGACTGTTTAACTGCCTTTTTGGGAGATGCCGAGGATGCCGAGATAACCGAAGTAAGTTCGAAAGTTTAATTCGAACTTGGATCTCCTTCTTCCGAAAAGTGTGGGTCGTGAGCGGAAGGGTTGTTGAATAGGATTTTATGTTCTTCGTTGGCGAGTCGAGTGGTAAAAGGTGCGTGATTTCACCAATTTCACCAATGTGGTATCACAGCGGGTTGTGGCGCGATGGCCTTCTGGCCCAGTGCACTGGTTTCAAGTGCCAGCCTCCGGGCCGCACTGATTGTTGCTGCCGCCGTATCCTCTTCACCCAACCCGACTTCATGAACCAGAAGTCGGCCCTTGCCGAGCTGGTGGAGTCGCGGGGTCACATTTGCGACTTTTATCCCAAGTACCACTGTGAGCTCAATTTCATTGAGATGTACTGGGGTGCAGCCAAGTTCCGCTACCGCACCACACCCAAAACAGTAAATATCGAGGAGATGGAAAAAAAAGTTTCGAGGTCCGGTGTAGTCTATGATTGCAGCCAAGACTTCATGTCAAGCCGGGTCACCCCAGACTCCCCGTACTCGCCGTTATTGACCCAGCACATTTTTCCGGACACGCGCTGATGTGACGTAACAATACCTAAAGGAGTAGTATGATTGCAGCCAAGACTTCATGTCAAGCCGGGTTTTGGCCCCAGGCTCTTCAGGATTGCAGATTAGCCATGAAAGTAGGGATAGTTTATACTGAAAATTTTCATTTCAGAAGCTTTGGGGCGTGGGAAAGAAAAACGCAAAATCTCGACCGGAAATTTCGAAATATGGTGTACCTCTCTGCCCATTTCGAGGTGCTCGAGGCTCATTTTATTTCAAAATCCAGGTGAGAAGCACAGTGCACCGTTTCCTATCACCTCTGTACTCGATAAATTTTGTTTTGGGCGACCAGAAGACGGCCGGCACCAAGCCATCACAGGTGATGGCCGAGACACAGCCACCGGTTGACACCGGCCCGAACTGAAAACGCAAAATCTTGTGAGCCAAAAAACATATTTTCACTTTTCGCACTTTTGCTCCGGGGGATCTCTAGAGGGGTTCCTTGTGGCACTATGTACACAATAACACAAGGCAGAGCGAAAAACTGGAGGGTCAGTAACGATTTCCAAATCGGGACAGAAGTTTGTCACGAAGTTCGGTCTGCAATCATAGTTGTTATCGCGGGGGTTTGTTGGCGTAGCCGCGCTATTATGTAATCTCACATAAGCAAACTGCTTTTCAACCCGCTTTTGCCCTAAACACGCGTTTTTTGGCCCATAATCACTCTAGGTGAGCTTGACTTACCCATTTAAACATTTCCCTCACTTGGAGTCAGGATGAATGGGTTACAACTCGGCGTGTTGAAATCGCGGCAGACGCCGGCTTGATGCCGTGATTCTACCCGCCGACGAGGCAAAACCTCTCAGAAATTCACCAAAAAATTGGAGGAGTCAAAGAATATACTATTGATGATAATTAGAGCCTTGCTGTGGTTTACTGAATGTCTTGTAGAAGCGTAATGCTCAACCGGCCATTTTCTGCTTATGTGAGATTACATAATAGTCCGGCTACGCCAGCCGAGCCCCGCGGTAACTAACAGACTTCAACAAGCGAGGAACGAGATTGATGTTGAAGCGTCTGGCTGCGAGAGACTAGGTCCGGTGTAAATTTCGGATTTCCGAATCCCCTTGTGTCCGGCTCGCGGTCCCCGCTTCGCTTGAGATTGGGCGAGGTGACGTGAAGAAGAACCGCTTGCTTAGCGTGCAACCTGCCGTCAACCTGGCGGGAATAGTAGTCCCCGTTGATGAGCAGCGTTTGCCGCTGAGTGCCGAATCCGATCAACCTCCGATGCAAACACAACGATTTATTGTTCAACATGCCGAACCCACGCGATCTCCGTGATTCTCGAACTTCTCCGACGTGTTCCCCGGTATTATTCATCGATCCACGTCGTTTCCAGCCCCGAGCCGACTTCCAGAGTATTGTTTCAATTTATTTAATACACTGCAATGTTGACTCAGCTCGCGCGGCCGCAGCATGTATTCCGCCGCCATCGCGCGTAGTTAGTAAGACTCGTATAGCCTCCAGGGCACTTATTCTCCTTTCTCCTTCTACATAAATACCACCACAACCCACCTGTACTTCAGTTACAGTTACGCCTCCGTCATCGATTTCTTTTACCTTCGTATGCCGCCTTAGTCCCTCGTCGCCGCCGATGCTCGCTCTCGCCCACGCCTCCGTCTTGTCCCTCGTCGTTCACGCCTCGCTTATCGCCGTATTCCTCCTCGTCTTCCCCGTCGCCGCTGACCGACTCGCCGGCAACACCTCCCATATTTATCCTTCCTCCTTCACTCCCCTCTCCGCCGACCCGAGTTCTGGACGTGGATTGACCACCTCGCACATCACCCTTCTTCCGGCTGTCCTCGGACTGGCTGGCAGCGCTTCTCTCGCCGTACTAGTAGCTGCAGCGACCATCTTGCTTTATTGCTGGGTGGCTCGTCGCGCTGTTGCTGCTGTTGGTGTTGGTTGTGGTGCTGTCGCCGCCGCTGTTTCTGCTTCCAAGGGAGCCGCGAGCGTATCACCGTCGAAGAGGAAGCCTTGCAGTATCTCGTGCCTGGCCTCCCGCTCAAAGTCGTACCAATCCGCGTAGTTTTCCTCGAATTTTGGGTACGCCAGAAAGAAAGCTAGGTGTTTCCCAAACTCGACTCCGAAGTTCGCTTTGGTGGGGTTGGCCGAGACGTCCTCGGAAAGAATCACAAGGCCAGCGTGCAGATTCCGGGCGGCCTGTTGCCATTTTAGGGGGGAAAGACACGCCGAGGACTCATCAGAACCCCAGCCAGACAGAGAAACCATCTTGAGCATGTCGAACACCACCACCTTGTCCGTATTCAGGGCATCGTCGGGTTGGATGACTTTCGTAGGGAGATCATGTAGGCGGTGCTGAATGAAGAGGAGGCGAGTGTCGGTGAACCAGTGCAATGGCACATAGAGCTTGTGCAGAATGGACTGTAGCACCACGTTTGACACGAGGACCGTGGCAGCCTGCCCAGCAATCCTGACGATAGGATTGGACAAGACCATGGCGCCGTGCAGCGCGCGACCTTTGGCCTTCTTCTCCTTGTCAATCTTGTCAGCCTCTGTGGTCTCCGCCCGTTTGCGCCGGGAGCGTTCCACCTGTTGGCGTATGAAGACGGGAAGTGGACCGACGTCCCCGCAATATATGTTGCTCCCAATCATGTCTACCATGTCGTCCTGCGTGTAGGCGTAAAACGCCTGCAGCGCAGGCCCGACATCCGGATAGGCGACTTTGTCGTTTTTGCAGTTGAGTGTCTGCTCAACACTGACCTCGTTGAACTTCTCTGCCGAGACATTGTGCTCTTTGGCATTTTGGACCGGGCGCTTCGCGGATTGTCCTTGGATCAACGCCGTCCAATTCACACTGCGCTGAATTGCATCGGACTCGGAGCTGGGTCCACGTGCACTTTTCTTACGGGTATGTTCCTCCCTGCGCTATTACTCTCACTGGCATTTAAACTCGAGGGCGACGAAGCTTCGGTACTCCTCGTTCCCAGTCGGCGCCCTCGAGTTTCCGGGTGGCAAACTCAACCGATGGTGGCGCGGTTGCAGGGCGTAGAGAGCGCGGGGACGAAGGCGGGCTGCGCTAATTTTGCAAAATAAAAAACCGGCGGGAGTTCCTGGATGCTAGCGGGAAGAGTGAGCAGTAAATACAACTTCCCGATGAGCGCGACAGCCAGCCAGCGTACTAATCTTCCTACGTTGTTCCAATTCCTGAGGGCATAAAGCCTATCAAGTCCAAAATTGTGCCAAAAGTCAAGACCGATGAAAAAGGTCAAATAGCACGATACAAGGTTCGGATTGTAGCTCGAGGGGATACCCAGAAGGAGGGCATTGACTACAAGGAAGTTTTTGCTCCTACCGCCAATCTGGAGTCTGTCCGCATTATCTGTGCACTTGCTGCAAAGTACAATCTTGAGCTCGAGCAAATGGATGTCTCAACAGCTTATCTCAATGGGGAACTTGAAGAGGAAATCTACTTGATGCCTCCAAGTCCTGTTGAGATCCCAGAAGGTCATTGCTGGCGCCTGAAGCGATCCTTATATGGTTCGAAGCAGGCAGGAAGAACCTGGAATCGAACTCTCGACTCCAAGCTTCTGAAGCTAGGATTTCATCGACTCAACTCCGAAACTTGCCTCTATGTTTACAAAGAAGGCAACCAGACCTGTTTCGTTGTAGTCTTCTACGTCAATGACCTGCTTCTTGCTGCCACTTCCAAGGAGTTCTCCCAGAAAATCAAGGGAATGCTCTCTTCCAGCTTCAAAATGCGAGACCTGGGTACAGCTAAATATCTTCTTGGCATCGAGATTGTCCGTAACCGCAAAAAGCGCACAATTGCTCTGAACCAGCGTCAATACATTGACAAAGTTCTTGCTCGCTATGGCATGGTAGACTGCAAGCCAGTTTTCACTCCAATGGCAACAGGCACTGATCTTAGTGCTTTTGACCCTGAGAATGACCAGACAATCCCTCAAATGTCTCTTGTCGAGGGTGGTCCTGCTATGTCTTACCAGAGTGTCGTTGGATCTGCCATGTATGCCATGCTTGGGACACGTCCAGATATTGCCCACACAGTCGGAGTTCTTGGACGATTTAGTGCAAATCCCAAAAAGATTCATTGGGCTGCAGCAAAACGACTCCTTCGATATCTCAAAGGCACTCGGGATTGGGCACTGCACTATGATGGAGCTGACCTGGGCATGGACATGACCTTCTATGGTTACAGTGATGCAAACTGGAATGGAGACCGAGATACCTCCCGTTCGACCTCTGGTTATGTCTTCATTGCAAGCCGTGGAGCCATTGGTTGGTCAAGTCACAGACAATCCATGGTCGCACTATCCTCAACAGAGAGTGAATATATTGGCCTTGCCAATGCTGGGCAGCATTTAGCCTGGCTACGCTCATTCTTTGATGAACTTGGGCATTCACAAAACAACCCAACAGAGTTGCGATGCGACAACCGAGCTGCCATCATCCTATCTCAGGATCCGCAATATCGTGCACGGACTCAGCATATACAGCGCAAATATCACTTCGTGCGAGATGACTTGGTCCGTCATGGTGAATGTGTTGTACTCTGGTATCCAACAGAGGACATGGTAGCAGACATTTTCACAAAGGCTCTACCTCACGACAAGCATTCAAAGTTTTGTCTCTCAATGGGACTACGGCCTGGGTCGAGTGGGGGTGTCAGAATACTGTACTGTTTCGACCAAGTGTTCATCAATTTGGGCTTTTCAATGTCCGAGATGGCCGATAAATTTTCTTTCGGTTTAAGGCGATTTTTACACACATAAAAAAAAATCGGTTGTGACCGTGATGTGAACACTTGGTCGAAACACTACAGTATGAGTTCTTCTCCGGCGCGCCCCGGCCTACGGCCCGTGATAGCAATAGCTGTCAGATGTATAACAGTGTAGATATAAACCGTACCATCCTGTTCCTCTCCCTCAGTCTTGATCCCACATAGCGGGAGACTGAGGGTGAGTCTCTTACTTAGTTTTCCTTTGATTCTTTACTTATTGTGTAGTTACTGCGCTACCCGCGCATTTACAGGTATTTAATATAAAGTCTTTGATCCCACATAGCGGGAGACTGAGGTTACTGCGCTACCGCGCATTTACAGATCTTGACAATTATGACCAAACCCAGCCGAACCGAGCGACACGGAGGGCTATCTCCTGCGAAGGGCTTGCAAATACCTTGGAGAGATCCTACCTCGGCACTTTGTTGGCAACGAACTTGTGCCGGAAGACGATGTTGAACTTTTCTGTGGAAAGGCTCAGATCCCCGCGGATGGGTACAACGGACTGCGGCGTACCGCGTCAACGCCGAAGGCGCCGAATCGCATCGTCGCGAAGCCTCTCGTGGTGGTTGTGTATGTCAATAAGCAGCCAGTCCGCGCGCTCATTGATTCTGGATCCCTTGGAGATTTAATTTCAACCACAGTTGCAGATCAGTTGCAGCTTCGACGCACCGAGTTGGAAGACCCAATTGTTCTTCAGTTGGTAGTTCAAGGCTCGCGTTCTCGAATCAACCACTCAGTTAGCGTGGATTTTCAATACCAAGAAGTTCGCGCCCGGCGCACCTTCTATGTCGCCAATCTGAGTGGATACGACATGATTTTGGGAACGTCCTGGCTGTATCAGCATAAGGTGACGATCGGTCTCAATCCTGCTCGCGTATGCATAGGCAGCGCTAACGCCTTACCTCGAGAAGGAGTTGCGACTGCGAAGGTCTACAAAGGTTGAGGACAGCGCTATGCAGGCGGTTCGCGATGAGTTGTTGGAGTATGCGAAGCCTAACTGTAAAGTTGCGTCAGAAACGTCGCTACCCCCGTTGCGTGCAATAAATCATGAGATACCGCTCATTGATGAAGAGAAAATATTACCCTGGCGGCCGTCAAAAAAATCCAATGTCACCTGTCACTGAACCTTTGGTCGAAATAGTACAGTAGACCTCGGTAGACTCGGGTAGACTCGGCTCTCCGCAATTCACCGGGCATCTTTGATCATTGATCATCCGCCGCTCTCGATTTCTTGCTGGACCAAATGGGCGACGGGGGCAAATTGCAATGCAGTGGAAACAGATGTATTGAGCAAATTACAGAGGTCAAATAATAGAGGTATCACTATATGAACAGAGAACGGGGAAATATTCGAACAAATAGGGATTCAAGGTGTCCACTTGGTTTCCACTACTAGCGGTACCTCCCTACGATGAACAACACGCTGGCCACTGGGACTTGCATGGAATCCGCCTGGCCTGCCTTTATCACTGCAACTGGAGTCTGCCAGGCCCCGTTCTTACACGTCAAGACGCTGCCCTGGACCCGCTGGCTGGTTCACGCAAAATACTAGTAGTACTAAGCCCTTATGAAGCAGTCATCACTTAGTGCGTACGCAGAGAGTAGAAGCAGGGGCGCCCACCTCGCACTCCGCCCACGAGCAGCGCCTTAGCCATGTCGGACTCTCCCGTCCGCGCTCAGCTGCCTCACAGCCGCTGCCCAGACCTTGGTGCGGGCCTCGTCACCCTTCGTGCAGCACGAACCCCGGCATTAACTACCAGACCCTCGCCGCCATATGCCTCACCAGTGCAAGGTCACGGAGGCGCAGGCTGCTATCGGAACCCAGAGTTAGCAGGGTGGTCCTCGTGCGTGCTTTTACTTCTTTGTCTGCCCTCTTCTATCCATCCTTCTTCACCAGTCCCTCGTCGTTTCGCACGCGCGGCTCTGGTACGACTCGCGGCTCGTGGCGCGTCCTTCTCCCGCGCGTTTCATCATTTTCCTTTCATGTCCACCAACGACGCGCTTACCGTCGTGCCCCTCGTCGTGTACTCATCCGCCCCCGTTGTGGCCGCCGCTCCCGCTTGCGTCCCCGGTCATCCTCGGATCGGGCCTAGCCGCTGTCGCTCGCATGTCCCCGATGCCGCGTCTGAAC
>JARIHR010000257.1:0-20913 GCA_029281495.1 Mycena filopes | reverse complement strand
AAGCGCTAGATCCTCTCTTCTACACTCCGCGTTTTTGGCCGTCCGCCCTCGCCTCCTCAACACGGCTCGACTGCTTCGCAGGAATTTGCCAGATCACTTACCCCGGCGTCAAACGCCCGTCTCCGTCCACGCCCCCCCCCCTCAAATCGATGGCTATCCTTGTAGCTTGTAGGGCTTGTCGTGTTCCTACCTCCAAACTCACGGGCAATGTGCCTCGCATCATCGGTGCAGCGTTGCTCGTAATCCACGTCCAAAAAGGCAGTCCAACTCTTCAACAAGCCCCAGGCTGGAATCGAACCACCGAGGCGCGATTAGACACTGCGACTTCAAACTGGCAGGTCTGTGAACACACCCTCTCCGATGCAAAATTCACGAACCCCTTGCAGGATTTCTCCCCAACAACACATTTGACCACGCTCGGGAACCGAATGACAAAAATATCCCATTAAACGGAAGTTCTGTGCGATGCGACAAGTTCGATCCGAACGAGGAAGGCGCGAATTGATGTTTCTAGTCGGCACCCCTCCGCCACCTGCAGCGGCCACTGTGGAACTCCACCTCCGTGGATTGCGTTGTGTTCTTTTATGCAGTACGCCTGCTCCCCCTCAATTCAAGTGTACAAATCAACGTTTCATCCCAAATCAAGTCCGAATATGCTCTTGGGAGTGGGAATTCAAGCACGACCTTGAGCTGACTCCTCTCTGGCCGTCCATGCCAGACCTCCCCAGGATTGTCTCGCAAATTCCCACAGTCGCCGATTCTCTCCGGAGACTCAGACTCAACGATGGAGATTCAGTGAACCTTGTGCGAACGCCTCTAGTACTATTTCTCCCTGCGTGCTTAGTACCCTATCATCTGGACTTTACCGACTTGGTCCTTCAAGAACTAGAACCAACGAGGACCTCAAGCACAAAACGAAACCACCTGATCATCCTGCGTTGTGCACCGATCGGTGAACTTGATACCAACAGTATCCATGCGCATCCCATCCGACAAGCTTGAATCGAACGAGCAAGGCGCGAAACGTTGTTTGAAGTTCCCTCGCCTGCGTCCCACCAATGCAAGTGTACCGCAAAAAAACGACGAGCTGTCTACCGAACGCGGTACAAAAACCTGTTCGTCTGTCGACTTGTGCAAAGCGCCCAAACCCAAGCCGAAGCAGCAGGTCCAAGTGAGCGTTACGCCGAATGCAATCCCGACACCTTCGCTGCCGGTGTTTATGGCCTCGCGTCCGTCAGATCGACTACAACGGAGGAAATCACTCGTCCAAAACTCCAATCAACCTATTCGGATCCTCCGCTAGCTGATAATACACGCGGCGTAACACGCCTCGGCTCAAGCCGAAGGACAGAATCTTCGTAAGTAGCTTCCGAGAATGCAAGAACTCAATCGAACGGAGCAACCTGCAAATTACTATTGGATTTTCTGCGCCCCACACTGGGTCGTTTCCCTCCATGTCATGATGGACACGACAACAATTCAGCGACTTGCTAGCCGAAGCACTGGACTGGACCGTAGGATGGTTCTCAAAAAAAAACAAGCTCTGTTCTCTATGCGGCACGCCCGAGCCGAACGAGCGGGTCGCTGTATTTGACCTTCCGTCACCACCCCGGCCAATCCCACGGACCGTTCAGTGCCCAAGCGCGTGCTCACCTACAATACAACACAAATCCCAAACCCGAAATGCAAAGGAAACACGATTTATGCTAGGCGTAAAGGCTGCTACACGTCCGAGACCACCCAGGTTTCCGGGGACTCACAAATCAAGGTTCTATCGCCGGCGGCGGAGCCTCCCCGTCGACCGGGTTGAAACGCAGTTGTTGATCCGCAGAAACAGAGCAAAAATACGCCGGACTTGCTATACGAAGACCTCGATTAAAATCGAGGAAGCCGCGAAATGGTTGTGTCTTTGCCCGACGTCCCGTTTACCCTGAGGATGGGCTCCGTTCCTATTTATATCCCATACCGCTGCCAGGCCAGGTGTTTGCCACCTCTACGAGAAACTTGAATCTGCAGGACGGCGGCATGGGAGACTTTGGCTGGGACAAACCGTTTTCGCCAACTAATTTGAACCGTGGGAACTAACCGGCAGAAGCCGAACATCGATCCTCTCGCTCGCACTGTCAAACTACCGAAATATCTAGTGGCACCTTGGGTAATTGGGCACCGTAGATTCTCGCCAAAACTGTCTCATCAAAGCGACAGTAAAGATGACTATAAATTGATCAACCCAAGTCGAGGAGGGGCTGACAAAGGTGTTTCGTCAATATCTAACAATCGCGCTCTGAACGCAGGGATATGTGGGAATACGCATTACACACCAAGAACGGGGGATAGATAACCTTCCTGGCTGAGGCTCCATGGCGCACTTAGCTTCCCTGGGCGCAGTAGCAATATCAGAGGTCCGAGTCGAAGGTTCGAGAACAATATTAATATATCGAGAGGGGGACGACAAGACATTGAGCGATGAAAGTAACTGCCGCGCCGTGCCACGTCATGGCCGCCTCAGTGCACGCCCCCCGCGTCACTTTCACCATACCAGATAGCGTGGATCTCGCGCATTCCGTCCGAACTTGAAAAATCTCAACTCGAATGGTTGCTGAATGTGAGGGTGCACATTCGCATTCAAACACATTGAAATCAATTATCACTATTGAAGACGAATTCATTTTTTGGATCGGCGATAAGAGTAAACCGGTACAACAATTCAGACGTAGGACGGCGGGACAAGCGACAGTAGCGCAAAGGGAGGGGGAAGAAATGGATGTATCGTTCAAAGCTGTGTCCTAGCGAGGAAACCCAAGGGAGAACTGCTTCCCGTCATCCTCGATGGGCAACATCCTTACATCTGTGAACCGCTGGTATCGATTAATCCCCCGTTCAGTTTGGGCAGAACTTCGGCTGGCTGGACCATATCCGCCCCAGAAGTTTTGCGTCCGCGCCGGTTGGACTGGAAGGAACCAGGGTCGCTTGTGACCGACGGAACGACAGGGGGAGAGGGAGAAGACACCGAGGCGGGGGGCAAAAGCGGGCCGGGTTTCCCAAACAGCGATGGCTGAGAATGCGGGTGCGAGTCGCTGGTGCGTAGTGGGACGGCGTCGCGCATCGAGGAAGAAGGCTCGGAAGCAGCAGAAGACGCCAGCATGGAGGATTCAGTGGCTGAGTTGAGCGGTGGGGACTTGGAGCGGGTGGGAGGAAGGTGTGGTGAAGAGGCCTCCCGGAGCTCTCGGGCATGAAGCAACTACAGGAGAATCAATGAAGGAAAGCGAGAGGAAGCGGTACGGGCGTACCTTGGCCTCGTTTTCCTCGACCTCCTTCTTAATCTCGGGGGCTGATTGTGGGAGGAAGCGGAAAAGATCCGGGAGGCTGCCTGGAGTGGGGAAAACAGGCTCGAGAGGGACGCGGCCCAGGCCGTTCAGAATATTTTGCTCCTTGTCGGCGGAGAGAAGCTCGCCCGAAAGCTCCAACACTTGTGAGAAAGTCGGGACGCGGAATGAGGCAATGGATCGCCAGAAGTCGTCTTTGTCGAGCTGAGGGTAGGGAACGGGGAAAGGCATGTCCCCGAGTTTCCAAGGGATTGCGTTCTCCTCAAGGGGATCGTCAAGCCGGGGGAGGGAGTTTTCCAGCAGCTTCATCATGAACGAACGACCGGACGCCCAAGTCGCCATCTCGATATCATTTTTGCACTTCCAAATGCACCATCGGACACGTGCAGCAAGGCAGTGAGCCGCCACGTCGTCCGGGAAATCTTCTTGCAGAATGCCGGGAAACGGGTGGAGCTCGCCGAAGCAAGACCCCGGCGGGATCTTGAACGTGTAGTCGTTGCGGGGGCGAGAGTTGGGGGGCAGGTCGGCCTCACTCCGCAGCCCGTCGGCCAGCATGTCCTCGACAGTGTAGTCGAAGGTTTCCTTCTTCTGTTGCCCATGGGAGGTGGAAGCAACGCGGGGGCGGGAGGCAGAGGCAGCGGACGAGGGCTTGGTGCGGGTGGGGGCCTTGTGCGCGCGCTGTGAATCGCCCTCAGGCTCGTCTTCGGGTTTCCGCTTTTTGGAGTGCCCACTGCCGGAGAAGGCTTTGGATGGAGAGGGGAGGGGGGATGAGGAGCGTGCTGGACCGATGGAAGAGCTAGGAATGGAGAATGGTTCGTCAATTGGTACGAACGCATAACCAGGCGGCGGATCATCGATCACGGCGGACTGAACAAATGTATCCAGCGCCTCATTCCCCAGGGAATAGGGACCGTGGAGAACGAGGATGCGCTCAAGCAGGCAGGTCACCTCGTCCTGGAGACGGATGGCATGCCGAATAAGTGTCTGGACGGAGACTTGGCGGTCTGTCTCGCGATTGAGGTTGGAGACGGCACACGCATGTTGCTCGACTAGCTCGTCCTGCTGTATTTGGAGCTCCTCATGTTCGGCGAGGCGTTTCTGAATCTCCAAGTCCCGAGCTTCATTGTCCTTCTCCCAGTCGGACTGCTCCTTCTCGATGCCCGACCAGAACGCCGACAGATGCGCCGCCGTTTCCCGCTGTTCGAGAGCAATGTCTTCTGCGCGGATCCGAATTCGCTCGTCGAGGCGCTCCCCTTGACGATGCCGGAACGCTTTCATAGCCGTGTCTGCAGCTTGCGCTGCAGTATCGCTCATGTCGCCGGTGCAGGGATTGGGAGCCTCGACATCGTCGATGAGAGGAGGGAGAGGGCGACGTGGGGTAAGAATCGGAGGAGACGCTTTGGCCGGACGCATGGGACGGGGACGTATTTCAGGCACCTGTTCTGGCCCCCGCCCTTGTGCCTCATCAGTAAAACTACAAGGTTGTCTTTGGCGTCTTTGACGTCTTGGGCAAGACGCGAAAGACGCCAAAGACACATTTTGTCCCAAGACGGGCGTCTTTGGCTAAGCAGATCTAAAAGTCTTAGCCAAGACATCCGTCTTGGGAAAGACTCTAAAGACGCCACGGGTCTTGCTCAAGATCACGCTCAAGACAGCTCAAAGACACATAGAAAGACAAGGTACGGCAAATTTAGATATATTTATGTAGATAACAACTACGATAACTACGGGTTGAGTCGTGGTCGGGCGCTGCTGCGAGTTGAACCCACTTGCAAATCGGCGACGACACGGGGATGTGCTGGTGGCGTTCAAGACAAGCGCCGCACACGGCGGGGCGAGGATGATGACGAGGGCGAGGGCGAGTTCAGGGTGGGAGGAGAGGGTCGCACGCAGTCCAAGACTCCGCTGCGTCGGGTGGATACAAGATGTTCAGTTAGCGAGGATTAGTGTGGTAGACGATAGCGGCGCACCATTCAATGCCCTCCGTGTCGCGTCCCTCCATCCACATTCCGCTTGAGAACACAGGTAAACAAAGACAAAACCGAGATAGGTTGAGGCCGGGAAATTTGCAGGAAGAGGTTGCAGATTTGAGTCGCGCTTGCGCTTGAGGAGACGCGGCTTGAGGAGATGCAGCTTGAGACTTGAGAGAGAATAGCAGCAGGTCTTGAGGCTTGACGATGGGATGGCTTGGATTTGACAGCGGGAAGGGATCTGGGGTTTGCGTGCCAACTTGAGGCGCCAGGAACTTGCTGGGGGGACACGGATGAGGTGACTTAGGCTCCGAGGGTTAGGTTGAAGCTTGGTAGAGACGGGGCACCAGTTGGGCACACGCGGCGAGGCTGGATGGGAGAGGAGGAGGGGGGAGGAAGGGAAGGGGGGGAAAGGACATGGGTGTCGAGAGCAACGAACCAAATTGCTACCATCAATCACGTTACGCCTCCTTGACACTTCGGTGATGTCGGCCTTCGGTAAGTCGGAGTTTGAATGACTTCTTGTCGTTCGAACCAGACCCCCTCCGCATATCTTCCCAAATCCCCGGAATTGACATCTGTCCTCTAGATTTGAATTCTGGGTATCCCCATGATGTGTACAAGCTCACAAAGTTGGGTGTTCTCACCGGATAGACATGAGCTAAATTTTCAAGTTTAATTGCGGCACTCGTGAACAGCAGGAGCTGTGCAGCAGAATTGGGATACTTACATTCAATTATTAGGTCTGGAGCTCAAGACAAACCAAAAATGGCCGGGGAACCAAGGTAGAAAAAAGACATTGGTCAAAGACCTAAGATGCCCTTGTAAGCCCAAGACACCTCTAAGACGCTCGCTCCAAGAAGAAAGATCGGTTCCAAAGACAAAGACACCCAAAGATGCGATCCAAAGACGTAAGATGCCAAAGACAACTGTGTAGTTTTACTGATGCTGCCGATCTGCAAAACGAGCCTGTACAGAAAGGATGAGCTTTTGGAGCTTGTTAACCCGGGCACGGAACGCCTCGGAGGAGGGACGTTCTTTGGGGAATTCCCCAGTGTAAACGAGGTGGTGAGTGGCCAGTTTCTTGCGCAGAGACGGACGGTTGTGGAAGGATGCCGGCGCCGGTGAGAACACGCGCGACCCTGTGTGGCGGCGAGGAGGTGGCGTATCCTGGTCTGATTCGGGAAGTGGAGAGGGATGGATAGCGCGTTCGTTAGCCCTTGGGTCGGACCTGCTGGCCCTGCGGCCAGGGTGACGAGTGCCACTGCGCCGCTAGGAAGGCCATTGGCGCCCTTTTATGGAATGAGACGTGGGAGTATATACTTACAGGCCTGGTGGAATGCATCGTAGGGAGAATGAGCGCGAGGACTGGTCAGGAACAAAATTAAGAGCGGTCGACGCCGAATGATCACGTGATCCTAGCATCGCCACCGTGGATCTCTTTCACCAACAGCCATCTCATCGATGGCGCGGTCATTTTTTGCTCTTTCCACCGAACTCATCGACCTCATCGCTGTCAGTGCCTCTCGCCCCGACTTGCTGAGTCTATCTCGCACCAATAGCAAAGTCTACGCCGTCTGCTTGCGCCAGATCTACCGCGAAAGCTCGCCCGTAGATGCTCGCGCCGTGGTCCTTTTCTTCCGGACCATGATCTCCAACACACAAGCGGCTTCATACGTTCGCAAATTAACCATCTATGTGTTCTTGTGCTGCCCCCGCTGCTGCACCAGCACATATCACGATTTCATAGGGAGAGTCCCGTCGCTCCGGTGGTCAAAGCGTTCAGAGCCCTCGCGAGGACAGCAATGTCGAATCTAACCTCCCTATGCAAACTGGACACCGTCTCTCCCCGCATGTTCCACGCTTTCTCCGATATGCACCTCCCCCACCTGCGCGACTGCAGGATCCCCTTATCTCATCACACCCCTGCCTTCCTGCGACGCCACCCAAGGCTTATCCCCCAGTGACAACGGCGTCTGCCGAGATCTGCCAGGATATGCCCAAATCTGCCCAGCCAAACTTGGGCAGACCTCGGCAGAATAAAGCAACTCTGGGCAGCGTTTTGCCCAAGCATAGCTGACGACAGCTGCCCACCGCTGCTGTTTTTTGCTCTGGTTTGACCGAATCTGCCCCGTTACTTCTGCTGCATTTTGTATTGCATTCAATGGAAAATACCATTCATTCTACGCTACGACATCGTTGAATACTACGAAACGACCCACCGCAGAACCAACATCACATTCGGGGGATTCGGGGCTCCGACTTAAAGAAAGACAGCGGGCGTGTGATGCCTGAAGGTGCAGCGGACTTATAAGTGGCAGCGGAGTGAGGTTCATAAGGACGTGCTCACAGGTAATGTTGAATGGCGTCGGGATTGGCCAAGAGAAGAGCTGTGAGTGACAGTCAGTTAATCTGTGAGTTTGCGGAACGAAGAGGACGCACGAAAGCTTGGAATCCATTATCTAACTCGACAGCGATAGCTCATGGCGAACGATCTACAAAGAATTAAGACGACGGTGATGGTTAGGAAACGGGGAGTATCTGAAGCAAATAAAGTAAAGCTACTCACAAGACTACCAAGTGCGGCGTCAAAAAAGGCCCGACGTGGAGCAGAAAACGGATAGAGACGAAGGTTATCTATGAGCCGGAACGCTAAGAAGTATATGGACATACGGGTAAACAAACGCCGCTGAGACGAGGCGGAGGAAGTCTGCGTTGAGAGCGAAAGCACGCCGTGGGGTATGCGGTGGAGGGGGATTGAGGAGGTGAGGATCTGGGGCTTCGACAATGTTTGCGGATAATGCCGTCAGTCCAAGGGGAGGGGAGAAAGGGGTGGACGCACGGAGGATACCGAGGGAATTGGGGGGAGGCCTGCGAGCGGCGTCAACACGGCGGACATGTGTATACGACGGTGAGCGCACACACCAGCGCAGCGACGTGGGAGCCGTCGTCATCGTATCGCACGGGATGCGGCGTGCGCCGAACGCGTGGATGATATCCGTTCGGTGGAGCGCGAGCGCCGAGGTGCCGAAGCTCGCCCCGCCTTTCCTTGACCTTAGATGCTAGGTAGCGCACAAGCGCGGCGAGCTCGGGCGCGGTCGTAGAATTTGTGCAAGGCGGGAGAGTGAGGGATGTGTCCGCAGTAGAGATATGCTCGAGCTCTGCAAGCCGCGACTTGGAGGGTGCGCACAACGATGCTGCGTTGGCGGCGTGTCTAGCGTTGAGAGCCGCGAGGAGGTAGCGCGGTCGAGGCGGGGCGTCCACACGCAGAGCTGGGTGATCGGAGACCTGCGGATAGAGCCAGTGAATTTGGTCGAAATCCTGGCAACAGGAACACGGTGCGAACCTCAATGCGACGGGGTCAACGCGGATTCATCTGGCGGGGTCCAAAGGGCGTTATGGAAGAGTGGGTCCGTCCGACGAAGAGGAAAACGCGCCAGATAACGCGAGGATGGTGGTTTGCTCAGCGGCCTCTGGCGGAGTCTGGCGGAATAGCTGGTGTTTTCGGACTGTCGCCTATGCATGCAGATGGCAGGTGTATCGCAAACAGAAGGGGCAGAATCCAAGGGAGGGGCAAATGAAAACGCAGGCGGGGGGCGGGACGACATGGTGGTAGGAAGCAAGGAGGGTTTGAAACTCCGACGGCCGCTCGGTTGTTACGTACGTTTCCGGCAACCTCCCGCCGGCTTGAACTTAGAAACTTTGTCGCTGCTCGAAGCGCTTGGATAAATGAGGATGTCGTTTCAAGTTGCAGAGCCGACGTGTCTTTGGAGCCCATAACTTCGTGGAGAATTGTTTTCGAATCTAAATTTAGTTGAAGTGCAGACTTGGGCAGAGTTCGGCAGAAGAGGGGCAGCCCCCAGCAGTTTGTGGCAGATCGCGGCAGACGGGCTTTTCACTGGGCTTATCCATCTAAGATTCTACGAGTCTCCCGAGCTCTCCGTCCCAACTTCCCTCTGGACTCCGCCGATTGCGCTCCCTGGTCTAGCAACTTTCCATGGACCACACAGTGCGGCGCCGCCAGTTCTCCACCACTCCACCGCGGCAACGGTTGCTATCGTTACCTACCGGGGCCACACTGCGAGTGCATTCACTGCGACTCTCTCGCCCATAGCCAAAGCCGCACCCATCCTTGGCATTCTCTCCAGCGTCGTACCAACCTGGGATCCCGCCCTCCCAGCCGCAATCGCCGCTCACCTCCCCTCACTCTTGACCGTAGAAATCCGTAATGACTCCCCCATCGACCCAGAAGATCCTGTATCCGTAAGCTGTTCCATCTTCATTCGCTCCATCCGATTCACCGCCGCGCAGGATTTCTTCCTGTGCATCGACGCCATGATCCACGCCCTCCCTCAGCTCGGAACTCTGAAGATCGTCAGCGCCGCGTCGCACCCCCTGGATGGCCGCCGCGCGGAATTCGCGCACGTGCGGCGCTGGGGCGACATCTCCTCCGTGCTCATGCGCGTCGTACTGCCCACCCGTACAATGTGGGTGCGCAGCCCGGGCGGGACATGGGTTCCGGTGGGCAAGTCGCAGTGGTTTGTGCGGGAGTTGGCGTGCTGCGATGCGCTACCGGTGGCATATTTGGCAGAGTTGAGGACGATTTGTGGGTCGGAGGAGAGGCTCAAGGTGATGCAGACGCGCTGTCGGGCGCTCGAGGCGTTGGCATTCTTGAGAGAGTTGAGGGGGGTGTCTGGGGTGGAGGAGATGCTCAAGATAATGCAGAAACATTATCGGGCGCTCGAGGCGGCGGGTCGCTTGAGCGCCGTGCCGTGAAATGATATCTTCTTGCTCGGCCTCCTTCTCAGTCGCTGTATTCAACGCCTCATCGGCACCTTTCTACAAAAAGTGCGTTAAATGTTCTATTATATTCGTGACTTTGAGGACAAGGATGTGAAACCTCATAACACGCAGGGCCAGTGTTGCTTCTGTGAAATTGCGCAGAGTGCTTACCTGTTCGATTCGGGCTGGGGTCGTACCGTTGCAAACCAGTCGTTTTTAGTCAAGGATTCAACACGCATCTCGAGGTCCGGAATCCAGGCCGGTTTGAGGTCAAGACGCGTTCGAAACCTACGGCGGAACTGCGACTGCTCAGCCTCGATTGGAAGTCGTATCCGAAGTGTTCTTGCTCTCTGTCCGGAGGTCTTATCCCGTCGGCATACGATTGAACTTGCAATGGATGGTGTGAACGAGGAAATCACACGAGAACCTAACCAGCAGAGGGATACGTGTGCTGCCTTCGGCAAATAGCGCAGTCGTGTCCGACCCGAAAATCATAAAGCCGCGACATTCTGAAAGACAAAATGAAACGCTCCTGGTCAATGGCAAGGTTGGGCTCTTACGCGCGCTTATTCAAGTTGGAACGACTGTGGTGTCTGGATTTATCGCGGGTGTTGTTCGGAGCACCCCATTAATCTCAGGCTACTAGCTCTGGCAGAACGCACTCCTTGCCCTCATGATAGTATTCGTTTCATCCTGCCTGTGCTTGCCCCCGATGTCCAACCAAAGCCCAACAGTAATAGACGACGTGTGGCAGCAAGTAAGCAGTCTCAGTCTCACAAACGGCGACGCGAAAAGGGATCCCCAACCGCTGCGTGGTGCGTTTTCTACTGTTCTCATTCCCTGGCGACCTGTTCGAGCTGAGTCGGACCAGCTGGGCTTCGTGCTGAAGGCCGCATCGAATTCCGCGGGCCGCAAGCTATTCTGGATCTCAACCAGCGGCTGGCCGCTCAGGGCACTGCCTGGCACTGCTGGCCAACTGCTGGCAGTAGTCGAACGGTTACGGGCGAGTTGAACGACTCTGAGGTTAGGTTTCGTGAGCGCAATATATGGCATACTGGCATGATTGCTCTCACAACCGTGTAATCGTCCCGCCCAGCCTGGTCGAGAACGACTCAACTCAATGTCTTACTCTATGGCCGCTGTTCAAACTTCAAGCTTCATGATCAAACGCAGACCGTTCCCTCCGACGAGACTCCAGGCGACGTCCGGAATTAGATAAGAAGTTATGCGACCCTTGCTTTATTCCGTCAAGGCTAACTTGCGTACCAAGTTCTGAATGGAAACCCAATTTCTTTTGCAAATCCTGGCACCGACAGCAGTAACCGTGACCGCCCTGATGGCGAATACTTGCGCTGGCCTAAATCGAACCTCGAGAGTCCGCCCGATCGCACAACTGTCCACTTATACCTACAAAAGAGGTCAAGTGCGAGGTGTATCGATGAGAGTCTGACCGATCATATAACTGCCCGGCCATCCCTACAAATGGCCAAAGTGTATCGAGTCAAGTATAGCTCCAATGGGTCTCAATCCGATGTTTCGGCCGCTTGCTAAGTCCCTCCTGGCTCGCTGCAATATTGCTGTCGCCCCCGGAGATCGACGTAATTCCTCTTCGAACGTGATGCCTCCTGCTCGTCTTGAAACAGCCATTCATTTACGTAGGTCAACACGAAACACATGGGCCTTCAGCGTTACCCAAGAATGCAACCTCAAGACCCCATTCCCCGATTCCTGCTTCAACAGATGCTTCGTAGATCCAGAGCACTCAAGCTCTCCCCGCGCATTTTGACGGATCCCATCAAGGGAATGGTTTAGGAGCCAACACGCTTGAATGACAAGCTCTTTTTGCATACATGACAATTATGTCTTGGACGGACAACCACTTGCATTCAACAGGCTGTAACAATTCCCCTTCTCAATTGAGCCAACCACTTTCGGGGAAATTGCACTAGAGTGTCCAAGTGAACGTATCCACATCACCCAAGCCGAGGTCGGATAACTCTTGTAGGAAAATCGGGGGCCATGCAAATCACGGAATAATGCCTTTGCATAACGACAAGCCCAGCTCCTACAATTAAATCATGACAGCGTTCAAGTGTTCCAAAGCCTGAGGAACATTTCCTGTTGTGTTCCAGACCGGAGGCTGAGCGTCGAGCGATGATGTTGAAGTTGTTTCAAGAGATGTATTTTGTTCGTGTCGTGAGCTTGTTTCGAGGTATTCGGTTTCCACTTTTGCTCTTCTGTTGACTCTTTAGATCTACCGCGGCAAGTCGTTTGACAATGATTGTGTCCGTGAGCTCGTCTACGGGGTGATAGGAGAGTCCAGGAACCGTAGTGTACATTTAGTGCCTGTACACTCAGATACTTCCTGGGCCCCGGCGTTCCTAAGCGGGACCGGCCGTGTAATTCTACCTACCTACCTACCTACCGTCTATTTAATGTGAATTTAATGTAGATTCAATTCCGCTTCAATTCAAACCCCGCGATCACCACGGTCGTGCGTGGCGCTGGTAGAGTTATGCGTGGTGTAAACATCTCGCAGGACGCGCTGGCATCGCTACTCGCGCCGTCTGGGAAGGAGCGGGGGCCGGCGAGATGGGTTCTCCCCGCGCCCGAATATATCTTCATTGTGGGTACGTTTTTTACCCGGCGGTCTGTATCCTCTTGGGACGCGCGCCGGGTTGGGAGCAGACACTCACCGATTTTGGCTGTTCGACTTGTTTCCATTGCGTCGAGATGGTTGCACGATTACTAAAAGACGGGGTGCACTTAAACTTCGGGGCAGGGACTCGGGTGTGGCACGCACCTGCACACTATTGTTCCGAGTCCGTTAGGCGCCGAAAAAATTACATTCGCATCGTCATGGTGTGCGAATTCAATGGCGCACCCAGCTTTCCATTCCCATCGTCAACTCCGCTTCAATTCAAACCCCGCCATCACCTCGGTCATGCGAGCGTCGCATCATTTTGCCGAAACTATTTTTGTGGCAAGGCTGTGTTCTCTCCCTTTCCTCCGCCCATCGTGCACACCAGCCCCAAAATGCCGCTCTGCCCAGGGCCTCCTCGACCTCCGAGACGCCTGCGTTCGCGGTACCTGGGCCGCCTCATCCCCACCTTCCTCCGACTCGTCCGCACGGTCAAGGCGCCTTCCAAGCAATTCCTGACGCTGCGGGAAGCAGAGGGACTCCTGCTCGGAACATCGGAGGGCATTGAGGAGGAGGATTTAGACGTCGCGCGGTATAATATTCCGGTATGGCGTCCGCTTCTCGCCGTATTCGGACTCGCGCAATGTGTCGCCTGGGCCGGAGTCGCGGCGTTTTCCTTCGCAGTGGTGCCCCGTCTGTGGCAGGGCACCAGCGAGCTCCTCGTTAGCGGAACGTGGCCCTATACCGCGGCACGCGCTGCGACGCACCTCACAGCCAACAGTGGGAAGACGGCGCTGCTGGTACGTTCGCTGCTTTCATTCCTAACTTCGTCGTACTGATCCGTTCCAGATGGCACTGCTGGGTGACCGTGAGATGACTCTCCTCCCCGGCGGACGAATTATCATGTCGAAAAACCTGTAATCGAGTACGGGAATATGCACGGGATATCCTATGCGGCACAGTCGCCGTGGCTGCGTCACCAGGCAAGTCTCCCACAATACTCACTCCTCTTGATGCTGACTGCGTCCAGTCAATTAAAGACAACATCTTGTTCGGATACCCGTTCGACGAAGCGCGGTACAACGAAGTCATCGAGTGCTGTGCGTTGCAGCCCGACCTTGACGTCCTGGAGGATGGTGACGCCACGGAGATTGGGGCGCGCGGGGTTAATTTGTCTGGGGGCCAGAAGGCGAGGTGCGTTAGTTATATTGAATTTTCTTGCGGGTTGTTGGCTGATGGTGCCGAATCAGAGTTGCGCTCGCGCGCGCTGTCTACGTCGGAGCAAGTTCGTTCTACTGGACGACCCGCTGAGTGCAGTTGTATGCCATTCAATCGCTCCCGCTGTTCCTTCATTCACGTTATTTCTACACAGCGCGCTTGTTGTTTGATAAATTGCTGCGCGGGCCATCAGAGTCGTACGTCGTTCCTCGATTTCTTTTTGCACATTCAACTAACCAACACGCCCCAGATTCTCGTAACCCACCACGTCGACCTCGTCCTGTCCGGCGCGCACTACCTCGTCCGCATGCTGGACGGCAGAATCGACACCCAGGGCACTGTGCAAGACCTGCGCGCCCAAGGTGTCCCGACGATATCACCCACGACGCCAAAGCAGAGGAGCCACCGGCGGCCCTCGAGGACGCGATCGCTGATCTCGACGCCGACGACGACCCCGAGGCGGCCAAGAAAGCAAGCAAGCCGCGTAAGCTCGTCAAGGATGAGCATCGGGCGGTGGGCGGCGTCAAGTGGGTGATCTACACGAGGTACCTGAAGGCGTCATCGTATTGGATCTGAGGACTCCTCTTGTTTGCGGTGCTCGTTGGGCAGGTGCTCAGCGTTGGGGAGAAACTGTGGATCAAGGTGCGTCTACTTCGTCTTCCTCTGTGGGTATTTGTTTGCTGAACTTCGACAGATATGGGGCTCTTCGTCCGGGCAAAATCACAACAACCCGATGTACTCGTCCCAATCGTTCTCGTCGTTGAACCCCGAATACCCGATCGATGGATCCTTTAATTTCGGGCAGGTCGATTCGCGGTTCGGCGCAGCTTGTTGGTTTGACATCCAGTGGCCGGATGCCCCGCTGTTCTATGTCGGAGTATACGCTGCGATTGGATTGGCAACGGCGTTCGTTAGTTTCTGTTCGGTTGCAGCGCAGTATACGGGCGCCCTGCGCGCTTCACGGTTGCTGTTCCGGTAGGTATTTTCCTGGTCATTCTCAGCTACCGCTCACTTGATATTCAGGCAATCACTCGTCTCGGTCGTGCGCGCAACATTCCGGTAAGTACCCTCGTTCATACTTTTCTGACTTGCTCAGCTTGCACGACACGACGCCCCTCGGCCGGATGCTCAGCCGCTTCGGGCTTGACATGGACAAGATCGACCAGGACCTCGCCGGCTCGCTTCAACTCCCTAGCCCTAGTAGCCGGATTTTTCGCTTCAGTTATCACGATCACGTGAGTCTCCCTTTTCGCGCCGCGTCTGCCATTGCGAACCAACTAATCGTGCGTAGTGTCGTGTTTCCTGACTTTCTATTCCCTGCGGTGATCCTGGGTGGGGTACCTCAACACTGGCCGTGATTTGAGGCGGAGGCAGTCAAATAGTCGGTCGCCGATTTATTCGGATTTTGGGGAGTTGTTGGAGGGGATTGTTACTGTCAGAGGTATATGTTCCTCTTTGACTCGTTATTGTGGATGGTTGCTGAGTTAGGGCGTAGCTTTCTCGGCGGAGAACAGGTTCCTCGATAATTTGCACAAGAGGATCAACACGGCGACGAAGTATCGGTATATCTTCTGGTGAGTACGCTGTGTGTTCAATCGCGGGATTTTGTTGATATGTTCTTCCAGGATGACGAATTGTTGGTTGCTCTTGAACTTTGACTGTCTTGGTACGGTTTACTTGACACGCGTTGAAGCACACACTGACTTCATCCCTCAGGTGGTGTGGTGAGTGATAATGTCCAAAACTGCCGAGCAACGGCCGTTGAAGTGATCTCAGGCGGTATTCATCACGACGCTGTTCTCCATTGGCTTCCTTGACAATGACGCTGGTCTCGCCGGACTCGCTATGAGCGTGAGTCGACCGTCTTCAAACGCAACGGATACCTCAAACTCCCGCAGTCTGCGCTGACATTCACCAACGCCGTGCACTGGGCATGCCGAAACTGGCCCTGGCTCGAAGTCGACCTTAAGTATCTCTCTCTATCTTACCTTCCGCCTGTCTGCACTGACGAAATACCAACAACGCAGCTCCGTCGAGCGCGGCGTCGAATACCACGCTGGTCTCGCCGGACTCGCTATCAGCGTGAGTCGACCGTCTTCAAACGCAGCGGATACCTCAAACTCCCGCAGTCTGCGCTGACATTCACCAACGCCGTGCACTGGGCATGCCGAAACTGGACCTGGCTCGAAGTCGACCTTAAGTATCTCTCTCTATCTTACCTTCCGCCTGTCTGCACTGACGAAATACCAACAACGCAGCTCCGTCGAGCGCGTCGTCGAATACCTCAAGCTCCCCCAAGAACCACCCGCCATCATCGAGTCGCACCGTCCGCCCGCCTACTGGCCCTCGAGCTCGAAGAACGACGCGTTCGTGCGGGTGGAGGACCTCGTCGTAAAGTACGCGCCGGAGCTCCCCGCCGTGCTGCAGGGTATCTCGTTCACGCTCAAGGCGGGTGAGCGCGTGGGGTTGATTGGGAGGACGGGGAGCGGCAAGTCGACGCTTGCGATGAGTATGTTGCGATTCGTGCGTGGTTTGATTGTTTCGGGTGGCTACGGTGCTGATAAGGGGTTTTTAGGTGGATCCAGCAAGTGGGCGGATTGTGATTGATGGAATAGATATCAGCACCATTGGGATTAATGGTGCGTCGCTGCATATACCCGTTAGTTCGGTGCCTTGTTACTTATGCCTGTTTTAGATTTACGGTCGCGATTGGTACGAGGCTGTACGAGGGCACGTACTCACGTCAATTTGTTGCTAACGCTGTCGGCAGACATTTATTCCGCAGGATGCCACGCTCTCTTCTGGGACGCTGCGGGATAATTTGGATCCCTTCGGTGAGTGATTCCCTCCCTACCTCCCTCTATCATGTAGCTGGATCTCGATGCAATACGCCTAGATGACCACGACGACGCCGCCTGCATGAACGCGCTCTACCGCGTGCACAGGTGGTCCACTGTAAATTATTGTGGCTAAGAACGGTGAACCATGGCGCCGCCTGTGGACGGGGTTTGATTCCCCGCACCTGGATGAGTCGGTAACTGCCATTGCAATTTTTTGCACCCCGCGGTCGGTATCTGCTTTGACGTTCAATTCGTTGCTCAAGAGACCCGCGCTGAGAGTACACAGTACACTCGCCGATTTAGTTGTTCCACTTGTTCCGAGTCCACAGGTACGTAGTTTGGTTTGGGTCGAAGGCTTGGTGATCAGCGACAGCCCAACCGGCTCCCGAGGCCCCTCCTCGCGCGACCAATCCACGGCGCCCTCCCCCAGATCCTCCCGCCCGCCCTCCATCAACCGGCACCGCATCATCCCTCCTCACCGAAGTCGACCCGGCGCGCGTGACGGCGGTGTCGCTGGAGACGCAGGTCTCCGCGGGGGGGACGAATTTCTCGCAGGGGCAACGGCAGCTCATTGTGATGTGCCGTGCGCTGTTGAGGCGCAGTGCTGTGGTGGTTATGGACTAGGCGACGAGCAGCGTGGATTTCGCGACGGATGCGAAGATACAGAAGGCGATTAGAGAGGAGTTTACGGATTCGTTGTTGATTACTTGTGCGTTTTCATTTCTGTATTCTTGCTATCTTCCTCCTCGTCTCTTTTTGGGAGGGAGTACTCACGCACGAATAGTCGCGCATCGGCTGAAGACGATCATCGACTATGATCGACTCGTTGTTCTGGGTCATGGGAGGGTTGTCGAGTTTGACACGCCGTTCGAGTTGATTCGGCGCGAGGAGGGTGTGTTTCGGGGGATGTGCTTGAAGAGCGGGTCGTTTGGAGAACCGGAGCAGGTTTGGTGAGTTGGAATGTGGCGAGCTGGGTCGTGATTTAGATACTCAGTTGACGTCCCGCATATGAATGCTATCGTCTGGCTATTCGTTCATCCTATCGCCCCGCTGTTTTGGCGCAAGATGGGTATGCTAGGAGGTTACATCTCCCATCATCAACTCTGGTTGGAAATCCGAAATTGGCTCTGTGTGGTGCGGCCGCCGGCGGTCCACACGCGTCGACCTCAGCCATGATACCGCCGGCGTTCCAACGAATTCTGCTGACGTTGTTGTGTCGAAGCCATCCATCGACGATGGTGACTGACCCCCTTGGCACGTCCGGATGATGCAGCGAAAAAAGCATTGGCGGTCACTGAGATTGTGGGTTCGAAGGGTTCCAGCATGTGCTGGTGTGAGCTCCTGTCGTTCGAGCGGGGGCGGGTAGGCAGTGGTACCTCGATACGAAGAGCCTGGCGTTGTCTGCTGCTGATAGAGCGCCGGCGGGGCAACGAGATGGGCGAACGCTGGCGCCACAAGCACCACTTGCGCGTAGTGGACCGCATAACGTGGGTCGCGCACGTCGAGGCCTACCATTGCCTTTCCCAGCGCGTCCAGTTTCTCCGCCTTCTTCTTCCCCGCGTCTTCTCCCGATGCCCTGCACACCGTGGAACCTCCACCTTAGGTTCCGCGGTTCAACGCAACGTTGAAATCGAGGCTTGCAAATCCGAGGACTCTGAAGCGTGCAAGCATTGACACCTGCACATGCAAGTTGCATGTACACCTCAAACCTACCCTCTCCCATCGACCACGGCGACTTATTTTCATCCTGACCTGGCCTACCCGCGTCGGGTAAATTGGGTCTGGAAGATGGACTCACTCGTGGGCATGTTCTTACCCTTGTGTGCAGACCATCCGTCGTCTGGGCCTCGAGGCATTATTGAAGCGCCGGCGTCATTTAGAGTTCAACTGAATCTACATCGCAAGTCAATCGCAGGTAAGGGCCTGATCGGGTGCACTGCCTGTCGATGGCATATGCATCAGCGCCCGCTTCGGATATAACCCGAGGCAGAGTCCCACGGAGCCGACGCGTCGAGTCACATCAGTAACGTAGATTAATAGCGGTAAACAACACTTTGCTCTTCCTTCCCCGCCCGATTCTGGCCTCTCCCTTCACCAAATGACCGGCAGGAACGTCAGGGCGCGTCACACAACGACTCAAAAGGTCTCCGAAGCGCGCCACCGTGCGAAAAAGAAGACAGAGAGGGAGAGGGACCAGAAGCGGAGGCAAATTGCAGGTGTACTTTGTGCGCTTGCTGCCTTCACTGCTGTCTCTTGTCTCGATCTGTACGATACTTCCTCCGTCCAGCGTAAATTACGCGTTGAAGCACTCACCCGACGCGCCATTTCTTCTGCTTGAGTCCTCGCGAATTATGACTGGGGCACTGCGACTGGAACCCGCTCTCAGTGCGATTTTGCGTTGCGTTCTCAACTCGCGCTGTCAGTTCAACATGGGGCTTATTGAAACCGTTGTTCCATCAGTCTGAAGGCGCGGTCAGCCCTAAGTTATTTCCCAGCCCTAGGCCCACTGTGTCCGCTCCGAGGAGCGCCCCCTCGAGAGCTACGGAAAGAGTAAGGCGCAGGCACCTTTATATATTAGTTTGCCTCAGTCTGCTCCGAACGGAATTGACCGCTTTACCGCCGATGTACTCCACGGTCGCAACTTGTGTCAAGATCCAATTAGGTTGAATTTCTACATTACGCCGTCCAATGTAGGCATCCAGTAGAGTGTATACGAAGCTTGGGATTGATTTCCACTACGGCATTTTTTGGCCGTGTTTCGAGTGTCCTCTAAACCCGGCAGTTCTGCCGATATCGAACTCCGACCGTTGGCATCACGGCACCCCGTTCCGTTCTGTTGGCCCTTGTTGGATGATACGGTCAGTGATATCGCTGGTATTTAAAGGGCGGGTGAAGGACACACACCGTTCAAATTCAAACATTGGATCTGGTTCGGCTTGAGCTCCATTCTCGGCCAACACCTTCGCTATATACTCCGCACGTCTCCGTTGCCTCCCACACACCACCGCCCGCCTGATAATCTACCGCTCCTTCCATCCGCGGCGTAGATAGCCCTCCTTGGGGGCGAGTGAAGAATAAACCTCGAAATTTCACCAGCGTCAACTTTGACCCGAACATTTTGGACGCCAATCATCGACTTGCCGATCATGATTGAAGATCTTCGCAACCTAGCCAGTAACCACGACCTCCTCCCGTTGCGCCTCCTCCTCCTCCGGAGTCCTCCCTCATCCCATCGCCCAAACAATCCTTGATCCCCGTCCCTCTCAAACCGCTTCTTCTCCTGGGACCTGGAATAGAATTTCGACTGAAATCGATGGGTTATCAGCGGAGATACCGCGCGGAAACGCCAGGAATTCACCCCTCGCACGGCATCCCAAGGCCAGGAAATATTATCCTCAATCCACACACTCAAGCTCTACAGTACCGTGTTCTGTGTTTGCTCCGACTGCGACTATTGCTGCTACTTGGATCTCGTTCTGGTGTGGAATCGGCTGGTGTTCTCTCGGGCGAGTTATGGAGGACCAGACTTGAACCAGACCTATCTAGCGCTGACTTTTGTCCCTTCGCCACGGGCTCAACTTCCGCCGGCGCCACTCGGACTCGTCGGGCAGAAGCTTCTCCTCCGCTTCCCTCGCCAACTAAACTATTACCGCCTCCAGGAGGATCCTCATTTTGTTTCGAGCTTGGTTTGTGTGTGCGAGTGGGCGTCTGGCCCACATCCTTCCGGCGTCGGTCGAAGAAACTTCCCACACTTGCGTCTGTTCATCTGCACCGCCTTCTGCTTGTCTGGCTTCCACTCCGGCGCCGCTCGCCGATGCCTACGCTACAACTCGCACGAGTAAGGACCTAACCCAACTCTGCTTTCGTGATTGTTTGATACATCCCGCGTGCGAGTCGCCTGGTTGTCTTCATGAAATGCCTCCGCGCTCAACCGTCGCACCGAATATCAACCATCCTCGACAAGAACCAGCATCTAACCTGTGCATCCATCCATCCTGTCCCGCGCCCGTTCCATCCATCATCATCCATCCATCTATCGCACCGCACCGCATTTCCGTTCCGTCTGCCATCCTTTTCGAATTCGATGTCTGGTTGATTCCCGCTGCCGATGCGAACGCATGATGTTGCAATTGATC
>JARIHR010000256.1:0-21675 GCA_029281495.1 Mycena filopes | reverse complement strand
AAACCGACATCGCGGACGTTATTGTCTACGTGCATGATTCTAGCGACACCAATTCGTTCTCATATATCAGCAATCTACGAGTAGGTGGTGCCAACACTGAAAATGGATACCATGCTCATCATCTACAGCAACAATACAGCCTAGATCACATCCCTACGCTCTTTGTTGCTACTAAATCCGACCTCGATCTTGCCCAGCAGGTAGGCGTGCTAATTTTGCCCGGAAGCACCACTGACTGTCCCTCAGAGACACGAAGTTCAGCCCGATGTGTACTGTCGACGGCTCGGGCTCCAAGTTCCCGTCGCAGTGAGCGTCAAGACAGGCCAAACTGCAGACGTCTTCCACGCGATTTGTGGCATCGCGATGAACCCGTGCGTGCAACGCTGCAATTGAGTTCCTGAAAAATGCACCCTGACACGTTCGTTAGATACTCTGCTATCCCAGGTGGTGCTGACCGCGCCATGACTGCTGCCGCGCGACTGCGGATGTACATGACGGTGACGGCGGTGCTGGGAGGTTGTTCAGCGGGCCTGATCATGCTGTATCGGACGCTGTTGCGCTCTGGAGGAGGGTTGCCTGGATTTAATGTACATAGCTGGCTGGGGTGGATTATGAGTGGTGGTCGGAGAGAGCCCTAACACGAAATGTTTTGGCGCGGAGAACTGAGAACAGAACAATGACGGCACCCTAATGGGGCAAGCCCGGTACTCGTGCGGTTTGCTCGTGCTTAGACCAAGTCATTTTTGTAGCTCTACCACGAGCAGTAGGCCTTCTCCTTCTTATTTCTGACCATCTAGCCAACGCACATCCAAGCCAATCTCCGCCTTTGACCTTGCATACCCCCAGCTCGACCGATACCTTGTTTTTCTGCTTCCAAAACACTTTGTTAAGATGGATGAAGACATGGATTCGGAATTCAACGCCGCCTCTGCCACGGCTCCCCAGATCCCTGCCAACGGACAAACCCAGGTACCATACAACGGTCAAATGGGTGTAGACGAGGGCCGCAAGATGCTGTGAGTTCCATCTCTTGGTCGCTGCACAGTGCTGATCCGCCTGCGACCAGCGACCTCGTATTCATCAAGACTGCACGGGCAGTCAAGGCAGCTACATCTCATCCGCGACCAAGAACATCGAGCAGATTTGTGCGCACATTTTTGAGTCCGGCAAGCTGCAAAGCAAGGAAGACTTGCGTGTGGGGCTCGTCGCGTTCCGCGACCATCCTCCGCAGGACCACACGTACATCACCAAAAACTTTGGCTTTTCATCGGATATCGCCAAGGTGCAGAAGGATCTATCCGGTTTGTACGCGTCTGGCGGTGGGGATGGTCCGGAGGCGGTCACAGCGGCCATGTTCGAGGCGCTGAATATGGACTGGCGGGAGGAAGCGAGCAAGATGGTGGTGCTCATTGCCGATGCGCCGCCGCACGGGATTGGCGAGTACGGCGACGGTGCGTGCCTACCTTTACATTATTTTCGACCTGCGCCTCATCTGCGATCTCAGGATTTGATGATGGGTCCGCCCGATAATAACGATCCTCTGCAGTTGGCGAGGATAATGGCCAGTCGCGGTATCACACTGGTAACATCTGGTTTACTTGACCTTATCTCGTCTCATCGGTGCTTAGTTTTTCGTGGCATGTGAACCTGCTTTGAGCGGGTACTCGGTGAGTCGCGTTTTTTACCATTCATTCCGTGATCCTCATTTATTTGGATTGCAGTACGCTACCGATTTCTACCGAGCGATAACTAATATCACGTCTGGGCTCATGCTGCCGCTCACGACTGCTGATCTCCTTGCCCACGCCATTGTGGGCAGTGTTCTCGAAAACCTCGACATGGATCGGTTGGTCCGAGAAGTGGGCAATGCTTGTTGCGCAGAGGATACTCGGCAACAACGAAAGCGTCGACGATGTAGCCCGCGAACTACACGAAAAACTCCTGCTCCGGAATGAAAGCACGAAGAAGGTCGTCATCGAGAGTATATACAAAGATTCAGAGGAATCCCGACATAACGTCCAAGTATACACTCAAGCTGCCTCCTTGACAGAGGCTAAACCTCAGTTGAAGCGGGTGCGTCGGCTAGATGTTCGATTCTGCTCTTTTGATTAGCTTGATATGTGTTTTTTAGGTGAATGGGACCCGCTTCACCGACAAATACTTGGAGTCGCGGTCCCAGACCTCGCGAAGCACGTATGGATCCAGCTACTCGTACCCCTTCACCCCCGCGACGCCGCCCCGATCTCCCACAAAACCGCCGACATCTTCGCCAAAGATCGCCAGCACCGGCTCGCCGCCACGGAAGGTAGTCACCGACTTTGCCGCATTCGGTGCCCCAGCGAATGCCAGCGTCTTTGGCACCGCCGTTGCGTCGACGCCGTTCTCGCTCGCTGGCGGCAAGGCGGCATTTGGCGGTATCCGCAACGGAGGGGCGCGGGGGGGCATGTTCGACGATGATGAGGAGGAAGAGGATGACGGGAGACAGAAGGTGCTGTTGAGAGAAGATTCCATTTCTCTGGACCAAGTTCGTCCCTTCTTCCACTGAATGTTTCGCCGCTGACATGCTCCTCAGGCGCGACGAATTGCCATGCAAAGCGCCTGGAGGAGTGCTCGTGGCTAATCCTCGAGTACTTAGTAGTGTCACGTTCGAGTCCTCTCTGTTCTTGCTTTCCTATCCCGTGTTCCAACTACCCGACCATGTAATGTACTCCCCATGTCTACGCTCTCTCCAGATTGCTACTCTGTGTGCTTGAGTAGAACTCTACTCGTACATTTGAAACGAAATAATGTATTTTATGGCGATTTGTCATCGCTATTACAACTCGGAAATGATGCGGAAAAATGTGCGTTTACAACTTTGCTTTGAACCATGTCGTGCTCAACGAGCCCCGAAGACGCTTGCGCACGAGGTTTTTGGATTGCGCTCACGCCAGCACTCGTAGCTCTCGTCCTTCTGGCCAAATCTGTCCCAATTCCTTTACCTCCGCCGTCACACCCACTTTACAACGCTCGGCGGCTCCTACAAGACTCATTCAAAACTTTTTTACCCCTACATGTGGCCGAAGCCGAGGCATCCGACTCAACACTCTCCGAAAATACCAGCGCGGTTGCGCCACGGGGATGGCGCTCCAATCTCATTGCGTTGCTCAGTCATTTGGAATGCCTGTTCTGGGTGGCAGACGCGTCGTTCTTCATCGTCCTGAACCCCGACGATGGGTGGGGCGTTGTGGCTCGTTTTATGGTCGCCTTCTCATGGCTGTACGCGACTATACAACCCATCAGACATCCCTCGGCCACCGTCCCATATGGTCTCGTCGCCATCTATCTGCTTCATTTCATCGCTGCCTTCCTGCAGCTTTGGGGTTATCTCTTCGACCCTCTTTTCTCTGGAACTCCATTTCCCGCTTCCTCGATTTTACTCGGGTCCTCCACGCACCTAACGGTTATTATGGCGCTCCTGTATCTTACAATGTCCATGCCCATCGCCTTGCCTTCTAATTATGTGAGGGAGAAAGACATTGTGAGCTCAATTGTGCATTGTGCGGTGAATCATGACGGAGTCCGTTTCAGGGCATATCCGTTTCTCCTGAGGACTACACCTCGCTGTTTGGCTGGCTCACGTGTGCTCATATCTACCTCGCCTGGTCTGTTGCTGACCGGAAAAACCAGTTTTAGTTGGGTGTACCCACTCATTCAACTTGTTAGTCTCCTTGTTTGTTTATTTCCGGTACCTAAAGCATAGCAGGGTACAAACACCACACTCGAGGAAAAAGACGTCTGGTTCCTTAGTCCTACCAGTCGATCGAAGGCAATTTTTACCAAGTTCTATGGCCTCCGGTGTGATATTCTCGTTCCTATCGTCGCACCGACTCATGTCAACTAGGTCCAAGACCCTGTTGCGCCGCCTCTGGGACGCCAACTCACTGGACCTTCTGTTAGAGCTCTCCCCCGTACACTGTGAGTTTTGCTCACAGTGATTAGGCTCGACTGCTTTGGGACCCTTGGTTCTGTCACATTCTCCTACGGCTCGGTCTTCTTCCTTAGGTATCCACTCATCCCTCCTACTCGCCGTAACTAAGCCTCTTCCAGACGTCTTCTGGATTCCATCGACCACCCGACGAACAGCGACAAAGGAATAGCCTACGAAACTGCGGGACTTATGTTTATATGTTCTATATTAAAGGCAAGTGAAGCGACGATCGCCCGTGACGCGCATACTTATGGTTCGTTAGGCTCAGTGCGACGCTCAGCATCTTTGTTGGTCTTCCTGCGCGAAGGATTTCTTGTAACTAACCCGAAAGACAGGGTATGGGCAGCGCGCGGCGACTCGGATTAGGTCCGAGCTCATGGCCGCCATATATCACAAGGCCCTACAGCGGAAGGATTTCAGTGGCATCACAAAAACGCATACACCGGACAACGATGCGTCAGGTAATACTCCGGGCAAGTCTGCCGCCAAGCCGTCGAACCCGAAAGCGGACGAGAATGAACCCACAGCTGGAGCGGGTATGGTTCCTTCGCGTCCGATAGTCCTCGCCGTTGACCCGGTGTAGACATAGGCAAGATCGTTAACCTCATGTCTGGTGACACTGAGAGGATTGCGACGATTGCCAACTCGCTGTACAACGTTTATGGTGCTCCATTCGAGTTCACGATCGCTTCTCTATTTCTGTATCAACTTTTGGTACGTCGTCGAACCTTGATACAAATGGACCCAGATTTACTTTACGTTCATAGGGCTGGAGTGCTTTCGCTGGTTTCATTTCCATCGTGGCTGGGGTTCCTTTGAATAAATACCTGAGCGAACGAATGGCTCGAATAAATAAAGCGATCCTGACAGCGAAGGATAAGCGTATGGGCGAAGTGAATGAGTTACTTGGTGCTGTGCGTTGACTGTCTTTCTCAACAACTCTCTTTCAGCTTAACTGACTACTTGTAGATTAAATTTGTCAAGTTTTTCTCCTGGGAAGAACTCTGGGTAACCCGAGCCATGGAAGCTCGTGACGAAGAAATGTCGTGGAGATTGAGAGGTACATCCTTTGCGTTGGGATCTACTGTAGAGTTAAAATACCGAACATTCATCTCTAGGCCGCCTCAACAACTTGTTATTCCACTGGTGCGTCTGACGCTCATCCCCGTACTTCTCCCTCATCATCCAGAGTTCAGTGTCTGGTCGATCACTCCGATACTTATGTCCATCATCTCGTTTTTCGTGTACGTCTGGCTCGGTAACCAACTAACAGTGGCCAAGGCCTTCACGGTGAGGACCTCGCTAAAATAACACGAACACTTGGCTCACGCGGTCAATGTAACAGTCCCTTGCTCTCTTTGCGATGATTCGGTATGTGTTGATTGATTTTTTCATCCGCACGGCTAATTGTGGTATACAGCTCTCCGTTGAACCGTCAGTCACCCGAAATATCTGGTCTCCCATACTGAATCAGTGTCATGCTAGTGGCCCCCATGTACTTTGTTGAAGTCATACAGGTCAGACTCTCAGACGTGCAGGAGGCTAAAATCTTACGTAATTAATAGGCACGCATTGCGGTTGATCGCATCGCAGTATTCCTCGGCGAGGACGAGGTTTCCCCCCAAATATCCTCGCTCAAGCAAGACAATTCCCAGCCTGTGCTTGCCGGGTCCGAGGATGATCTTCTCGGACTCGAGAATGCCTCATTCCGGTGGAACGAGATTGCGGTACCTGACGATACCGATGCAGAAACCGCGGACGATTCTACGGCTGTCTCTGATGGCTCTCATACTTCGTCCAATGATCGCAGGTTCGAACTGAGGGATGTCTCTGTGTTGTTCCCCGACGGTGTCTTAACGGTTGTTACTGGTCCGACTGCGAGGTCCGTGCTCTTACTTATCGTATTCGTTCGCTTAATTGTCCTCGGCCCACAGTGGCAAAACTGCCTTGCTGGCGAGTATATTCATGCATCCTTGGTCGTTACTCATGCGACATCCAGCTGGCAGTTCTTGGGGAACTAACTATACTTCCCGGTGGCCGAATCATCTTGTCGAAGAACGCGTCCAACATTGACGAGTATGGCAACATGCACACAATATCATATGCGGCCCAGACTCCTTGGCTTCGCAACGAGTCCATTCGGGACAACATTCTTTTCGGTTATCCCTTCGACGAGGAGCGATATCGCCAAGTCTTGGACTGCTGTGCGCTCCTGCCAGATTTGGAGGTGCTCGAGGACGGTGATGCAACTGAAATTGGTGCCAAAGGAGTGGCCCTTTCAGGTAATATCTGTCGGCAAGTGCTTCCAAGCTCTAATCGATACCTTTAGGCGGACAGAAGGCCAGGTGATTTGATCGAGAACAAATGAATTCGCGAGCCAATACTTATTTATTGCCAGAGTTGCACTCGCCCGGGCGTGTTATGCAAGGTGTGGCACATGTTTGGCTTCTGGGCACTGACTCTATTGACACTTTCTAGGACCAAGTGGGTCCTGCTGGATGATCCTTTGAGTGCGGTGGTGAGTTTATGACCCTCGAATGTGATTACGTAATACTAATTTCGCCTCCAGGATAGCCATACCGCGCGCTTTTTGTTCGACCGGTCAGTTCCACTTTGCGCCGTGCCCAGTTATCTGACTTGCCCGGAGGCTCTTGTGCGGACCTCTATTGGCTAACCGAACAGTGGTATGTTCTGTCGATCGACCGACTCAGCGCTCCACCGAATTGACTGGCCCGCAGGTTCTGGTGACCCACCACGTCGAGCTGGTATTGCCAGGTATGGTTTTCCCCGCCGAAAGCCCGCGTAGTTCTTGACAGGGTGGTTAGGAACACATTACTTGGTACAAATGAAGGACGGCCGCATCGACAATCAAGGTACTCCGACGGAGCTACGCAGTCAAGGAATCTTGGAGGAAATTACCCAGGAAGCCGCAACGGAAGTGGAAGTTGACGGTGCCCCCGCTGCTCCTGAGTCTCACACAAAATCGATCGAGGCGGAGCTTGACGGGGAGGTGAAGGTTGCGAAAGAAGCGAAGAAACCACGGAAGCTTATCGAAGACGAACATCGTGAGACGGGGAGCGTCAAGTGGTCTGTCTACAAAACATATTTGGAGGCGGCTGGGTATTGGGTCTGGGCAGTTTTTACTTTCCTCATCATCGTGCAACAGTTGAAGGGTGTTGGAGAGAAGCTCTGGATCAAGATCTGGGGAGAGGCCTACCAGGAGACCGTAGCTGTATCGGCCACCTATGCATACTCGTCACTCGAAACAAGTAATCACGGATATCTGGCCAACAATGGCTTGATCCGCGCCCATGCTTTCAATGACTGGCCATCCGCTACCGAACGGCCACTTTACTATGCTGGTATCTATGCCGCCATTGGATTCTTCGGCGTCACAATCCAACTCCTATCAGTTGGGATGGAACACACTGCTGGTATGTATATTCATTTTTTTTGCCAACCAAGGGCACTGATCATCTCGACATCGAAGCCTTGAATGCCGCCCATAGACTATATAGGTAAGCGGCGCCCAAAAGCTCGAGCGACGGGGCGAGATAATATAACTCTACGTAGACGTCTGCTGGTATCAGTTGTTGGAGCGACATTCCGGTTCGTACCTCTTCATTCCTCCTTGCTATGTTCTCAAGCTTTCTTCAGCTTCCACGACACCACCCCTCTAGGTAACCGTCTGCAGTTGCATTTGGATCGCTTATACCAACCATTCAATTGCAGGCCGAATGCTGAACAGGTCTGTCCCCTCGCTGAGCTGTACATTCGAATATCCTGATCACTCTCAAGATTCGGGAGAGACGTTGAAATCATCGATAACCAGATCGTTTGGTGAGCCTTTCGTATTCTAGTTTATGGCTCTATCTAATCAAGAGCCTGAAGGTCTATTTCAGCGCTGACTAGTGCTATCGGCGGGTTGTTCGTTTCTGTCATGACAGTACTGTAAGCGACCTCGCGTCTTGCGAGCATTACATGAAACCTTGGTTTAGGGTGGTGTTCCCGCTTTTCGTCATTCCCGCCTCGATTGTTGGGTATTTCTATCGCACGCTGGCGCGTGGATATTTGCACACCGGTTTGTTAATTCAACGAAATCGACCAGCACCGTCCACTAATTCCCACCAGGCCGCGATCTCCGTCGCATGGAGTCCAACAGTCGCTCCCCTATATTTTCCGATTTCGCGGCATTGTTAGAAGGGGTTGTCACCGTTCGCGGTTCGTTGCCGTTTCTTTTCAAAACTTGCTCCTCATTTCCATTTTTATCAGCTTTTTCTGTTGAAAAGCGCTTCATGAAGACGCTCCACGAGCGCATAGATGCTTCTACTCAGCTTTGGTCAGTTCCTTAGTTTCGGCCATATCTTCTCCGCTCATCGCTGGATTATCAGGTATGCCTTCTGGTGAGTCTGAAATCGATTCATCATCTCGGCATCTCAACATTGCTAGGATGACCAATCGTTGGCTTCTGTTGAACTTCGACTTCCTTGGTACGCAATTTTTTGACCTTTTTCCGGGTGGATTGACTGACACAAGTTACAGGGAGTATCGTGCGTCAGATTATTTGCAACAATTTGGAGCTCACACCTGACCCCAGTCCGTATTCGCCACCGCTTGTTTTTCAATCACTTTCCTGGATAACAATGCTGGGCTGGCGGGTCTTGCTATCACGGTTTGTTCCTCCGACCTATCGGATTTGTCTGTAATTAACATATATGCTCTCAGTCGGCACTCACTTTCAGCAATGGAGTATTCTTGACTCTGAGATTCTGGGCTCAGCTCGAGCTCGACCTCAAGTACGATGGACTCAAATGCCATGTGTCGCCGGGAACTGACCGTAATTCAGCTGTGTTGAGAGAGTTGCGGAGTACATCGATATCCCTCAAGAGCCCCCTGCGATCGTTGAATCTTACCGCCCACCGGCATATTGGCCATCGAGTTCGAGGAACGAAGGATTCGTTACGCTGGAAAATGTTGTCGTTAGATACGCTCCTGACTTACCCGATGTCCTGCGCGGTGTATCGTTATCTCTGAAGGCGGGTGAGCGGGTCGGGCTTGTTGGTCGAACTGGTGAGACCTTACCTTCACTCATGGTCGTCTGCTGACCCAACTCGCAGGATCGGGGAAGTCGACTTTGGCAATGACTCGTGAGTCTCTGAACAAATCCATTATACGTCGCTCTTATCTCGTGGACAGTCTTGAGATTCGTCAGTGGTTTGAGCCAGCACCTTGTTAAATGTTTATTCATTTGTGGGCAGGTGGATCCTTCCAGTGGCAAAATCATCATTGACGGCGTCGACATTACGAAAATTGGTTTATATGGTATGTTGACCCATTCGTGCTATGAATATACTGACGAGGCCCATAACAGACCTGCGCTCTCGCATCGTGGGTGATTTGCGTTTCTCGTCACTGGCCTTGCGATGATCGGTTCCCTAGACATTTATTCCTCAAGACGCCTCCCTCTTCTCGGGGACACTGAGAAGCAACTTGGATCCTTTCGGTAAAGCTTTCAATAACGCATTTATTCACACTAATTTCGCATCAGACGAATATGAGGACAGCGTTTGCCTGAACGTGCTCCGTCGAGTACACCTCATTGGCCACAGTCAAAACGCGTCACAGAGTGCCACACCCTACAGCACACGGCCGTCATCAATCAACGAATCTATCTCTGCCACCGACATTGACGCCAGAGCTGTTATCTCATTGGACACCCAGGTTTCTGCCGGTGGTGCCAACTTTAGCCAGGGTCAGAAGCAGCTCATCTGCTTGGCCCGCGCTCTACTCAGACGGAGCGCCGTCGTGATCCTGGATGAGGCTACTAGCAGCGTAGATTTCGAGGTAAGTCTGCTGCAATTCATACCAGATCTCTCCTTCACGTCTCCGCAGACGGACGCCAAGATACAGACCACGATTCGCGAGGAGTTCACGGGCTCGCTTTTGATCACTGGTGAATATTTCGCCCTTGCCAACCCTGACGCCTGATTCACCCGCTCGCTAGTTGCTCATCGGTTGAGGACAATTATGGACTACGACAGAATCGTCGTGCTCGACCAAGGTCGCGTCGCGGAAGAGGGCACACCGTTGCGTCTCATGGACAGAGAAAACGGTATCTTTAGGACAATGTGCTTGAAAAGCCACTCTTTTAGAGAGCTTGAAGCGCTGGCCCAGGCGAAGCAGGATACCCGGCGATAGCCTCACGGATGGTGTCGGTTCTATCGGAATTCAAGTCCTCGAGTGTGGCGAAGTCTAACACCCGGGTAACGGGTAGTACTTGCAAATTGTCGTAAATTTATTGGTTAAATAATTCCGCGATTTTGGGTGATCAGTCAAGCGGTGCGACTTTGTTGACTACTGTTAGGGCGAGGTATACGCGTCGCGTTCTAACCACCATGTCCGCCATTCCGCCCCCAAACGACCCGCCCACCAACCCTACAAATTCTGAGAAGCAGCCCGAGACAGCCCCTGCCGCCACGGCTCCTGCTCAGTCCGATGATTCAGAAGTGGCTATGGACACAACGCCAGACCAGCCGCCCGAGGAGACTTGGGCAGACATTCCCGAGGATGTTATGGAGCTGAACACGGACGAAATACTCACTAGAACACGGCTCATTGACAACGATATGAAGGTGCGTCGCCTCAGCCTACGGCGAAATTTCTGTGTTTAACGTACTTGCTTAGGTGATGCGTTCGGAGACTTTGCGACTGCAGCACGAGCAGAGTGTAATGAAGGAGAAGATTCGGGACAATGGCGAGAAGGTTAAACAGAACAAAGTCCTACCCTATCTTGTCGCCAACATCGTGGAGGTACGGATATCTTGTCTCGCAGGAGACGCGTCATTATTAACGGCCTTCAGATTCTCGACGTCGACCCAGAGGTTGAGGAGGATGGTGCAAACCAGGATCTGGACTCAATGCGCAAGGGGAAATGCGCCGTAATCAAAACCTCCACCCGACAAACCGTATTTTTGCCGCTAATAGGTTTGGTGCCCTCCGAGAACCTCCAACCTGCGGACCTCGTTGGTGTGAACAAAGACTCGTATCTCGTCCTGGACACCCTTCCTGCTGAGTTCGACTCTCGTGTCAAGGCGATGGAGGTAGACGAGCGGCCAACAGAGACATACACGGATATTGGAGGACTGGAGAAGCAGATTGAGGAGCTTGTTGAGGCTATCGTCCTTCCCATGGAACAGGCGGACAAGTTTAAGACCCTTGGCATCCGACCCCCGAAGGGCTGTTTAATGTACGGACCGCCAGGTGAGCTCCTCGACTGTATCAACGTCGGTTTGTGCTGATGAAGTATAGGAACCGGTAAAACTCTCCTCGCTCGCGCTTGTGCCGCCCAGACCAAAGCATGCTATCTTAAACTGGCCGGCCCGTCTCTCGTGCAAATGTTTATTGGAGACGGTGCCAAACTAGTCCGTGATGCCTTCGCCCTTGCAAAGGAGAAGGCGCCCGCAATCATCTTCATCGATGAACTGGACGCCATCGGCACCAAGCGTTTCGATTCCGAGAAGAGTGGCGACCGGGAGGTTCAGCGCACCATGTTAGAACTCCTCAATCAACTGGATGGATTTAGCAGTGACGAGCGGATCAAGGTCTGCATACCGAGCCTCGAATGGTGTTTTCTTTCACTCATTCCGAATTTAGGTGATCGCTGCGACAAATCGTATCGATATCCTGGACCCGGCACTCCTGCGGTCGGGTCGGCTCGACCGCAAGATCGAGTTTCCTCTGCCCAACGACACGGCCCGCGCACGCATCCTCGAGATTCACTCTCGCAAGATGGCCGTCTCTGAGGGTGTTAACTACGAGGAGCTGGCGCGGAGCACCGACGAGTTCAATGGCGCGCAGTTGAAGGCGGTTTGTGTGGAGGCTGGAATGATTGCACTGCGGGAGGGCGCGACAAAGCTGGGGCATGAACATTTCCTGAGCGGGGTCGCAGAGGGTATGTTGCCTCCTGTATTTCGTCTCCGACCACCTTCTCATTTTTATCTTTCGCAGTTCAAAGCAAGAAGAAGAACGATTTGGTATATTTCGCTTAGGTCTGTCGCGTAGTGGAGAATACTTTTTGAGGAGACCGGCGACTCACGATGTCGACATTTGACGCTTGGAAGTTCTTCTAATTTTCTCCCTCTTCTCGGTGACTCCACCTTCCTTCTCGGTCCACTCTACCATCGATGACATTGAATAGCGGAAGGGCCACGAACCATCTGGTGTCCCTGATGGAACCTGCTTTTGTACCCTGTTTTGAGCTCTTCTTCCGTTCGTGCGCTCTGGTGCATTGAATGGCGGCGGCCACATCTCACCGTTTCCGCCAGCTGAGTTGGCCCCCGGCTGGGCTTGGAAGGCATTCGCTTCCAGAGCATCGCCGCGATACAGTTTCAGTCTCTTCTTGATGCGAGACGGGCTTCCCACACCGCTCATATGTCAATGTGCTCGACTCAATACCGCCGACGGCGTATAAAGCTACTGCAGATGTCCCGTCTGACAGTCCACGCTCACATCCACCTCCCCCTTCCACCTCCCCTACTCATGCATTTCCTCAAGGTCGTGACGCTCCTGCCCCTCATCGCGACGGCGCTGGCGGCACCATCCCCGCGCCAGAGCACGTCGGGCACCATCATCGCGCCCGCGGATGGGACGGTCATCGCGCCGGGCGAGACTTTCGCCTTCTCCTACGATAGCATGGCCGACTTTGGCATCTCCAGCTATAATGTACGCGTCTCCAGCTTTTTCTTTTCTTTTCCTCTTCGCGTCTTATAATGATGGCCTCACAGTACAGCGTGTGGCTGTTCACGTCCGTCCCGACCTCGTTCGCGCAATCCGTCGACTTTGCACAGGGCCATTACTTTGGGCGCTTTGCTGAGCCCAACTTCCCTGGTAACCTGCGTCTTTGTGCCCTTGCAAAATAGATACATTGTTGACTCGAGTTCCTATAAAGGAAACCCGTCCCCGAAAAACATCGCACCCGCGACGCTCACCATGCCCGACTTTTCCAAAAATTCTGGCGGCTTTGGGACGGGCGCGTCGGAGAGTAATGGGGATTTTGCGTTGGTTGTGATGGAGGAGTACGCGACCGGCGCGGTAGGATTATTACTTTTCTTTATTGCGAGTGTTCTGACGCGTTTTCAGGGTTCCGTTGGCTCTCGCCTCACGCTGGCTATCAATCGGATCGTGTATAACGCGACCCACGCGTCGTAAATACATGCCCTGGACATTAGAGGACTGCCCGGACCTTCGTACTCGGAACATTTGTCTCCGGACTTGACAATTTTCTACATTTCTTTACATTTATGTCTTCTAAACCGACACCCACTCTCTGGGCTTTCTCAGAACTTCCATCACTTTTCCTTCCTCTGTACCCTCCCCTCCGAGATCAGTCATATACTCCCATCGCACCGTCTCCGGGAGGCTCATCAGAATGCTCTCGATTCTAGCTCCAGGCGTCATCAGCCCAAACTTGGTTCCTCGGTCAACGACGAGATTGAACTCGACGTAGCGGCCGCGGCGCACGAGTTGCCATCGGCGCTGCAACGGCGTGAACGGCATCGCATGTCTGCGGGACAGGATGGGCAGGTACGACGGCAGGAACGCGTTCCCGAGCGTCTGCATGAGGGCAAAGCACTCGGCTGGCGTTCTGGGCCGCTTCTCGGCGTCGTCCAGACGCAGGTGTGTGCCCGCGTTGAGATCGTCGAAAAATATCCCACCGATGCCACGGTGCTCCCCACGGTGGGGAATGTAAAAGTACTCGTCGCACCACTTTTTGAAGGCGGGGAAGAGGACGGTACCGTGGGTGTCGCACGCGGCTTTGAGCACGGTGTGAAAGTGCACCGCGTCCTCCTCCATGAGGTACGAGGGGGTGAGATCGGATCCGCCGCCGAACCACCACGCGAGGAGCTTGGGCTCTGCACTATCGTCGCCGGCGGGTTCGGTGATCTCGAAGTAGCGGTAATTGGCGTGTATAGTGGGGGCATTAGGGTTGCGGGGATGAATTATGAGGCTGAGTCCTGCAGCGAAGAAGGGCAGGCCGCCCGGTGAGTCTTCGGGGAGAGGCATCGAGGTGTGGTCTGCGCGCATCTGCTTGATAGCGGCGGGAGGGAGGGTGCCGTGGACGAGGGAGATGTTGACGCCGGCCTTCTCCAAGATGGACGTGCTGGACGCGATAGCACCATCCTCCGAGGACGGGATCGCGAACGCGCAGGACTGGCCCGAGCCTCCCTGTGGGCGAAGCCAGGAATCGCGTTTGAAAGGAGGGGCGTTGGGATCGAGCGCCTCGAGGGCAGAGACGATCTGGTCTTGGAGAGCGACGACGTATTCCTCCACCTGCAGCCGCATCGGTTTGCTCGAGCCCGCCATCGTGGTTGAGTTCAAGGGAGAATGCGCCGCGTAAGGTTTAAATGTCACCCCTATCCGGCACTTCCGAGCTGGCCTTTGGCTGGTTTAGTCCAGTCTTTGTATAGACAGACGCTCTAGAGCCGTTCGCGGTTCCAACGAAACTCTGTGTATACAGGTGGTCTACGGATTATTTCTATCATGTAAAGTACCCAAAAATTATTAAGCCGAAAGTTGTTCAACCATCTTCGTCGTCGTCGCGTTGTAAATAATCTTATTCGCCGTGTAGCTGATGCGGTTCCCAATTACACCCTGCCAATGGTCATTGAGCTTCGAAGATCGATACGGCGCTCGAATGAACTCACATCGCCATTAGAATACTCCTCAAACACCGCAAGGTAGAAGGTCGCGTTTGTTACAGACGCGCCAGCACCGAATCCGCCTGGGGGAATACTGAAATTCGGCATTACCAGCTGTGCTGGGGGCGTATTCGGCGGGTTGGGGTTTCCTGCGCCAGCCACCTCGTTTAAAAATGAGGAAACAAGAACACGAGCAAGTGGACACACCAGGATAATTCGGTTCCGCGAACCGACCGAAATAATGCCCAGCAGCGAAGGTTTCTGAGGGCGCAAAAGCGGTAGGAGGCGGGGAGGTGAGGAGGTAGACGGAATAGTTGTAGCTGGAGGTGCCGTAGTCCGCGATGGAGTGGTACTCGAAAGGGAACGTGGCACCGGGGGCGATGGAGGTACCGTCAGCAGGCTGGACAATCGCAGGGGTGCTAGCGAGCGAGGAGGAAGCGAGGGAGGCGAGCAATAATGCGAGCGTTGGAGTGAGCATTGAGAGGTACATTGGGTCCACGTTGCGGTGGATAGGTTGGACCGGCCATTTTATATGTCTTCGGGCAGATACAATGATCTTGCGCGTCTAGGTCGCCATGGGTTTCGCGGCCGAGATACAGATCGAATGAACCAAGTTAGAGCCCAGACTCCGGAGTGAAAAGCAGCTTTGACATGGCCGACCGAGAGTTCCGACGCCGAATCCAGAACAGGTTTCGGGGCAATCTTGCCTCGGGCAGGCTCCCGAGTGAGACAGAGTGAGACGAGGACAGAGGACAGACGAGGACACAACCAGGCGATCGAGTGGATTTGCCAGACGACGTCGTAGTTGTTGTACAAGCCGATCGCAATTGAAATAACAAGGACAAATCTGCTGGGCCAGAGTCAACCACGATGGCGGATGGACCCTCCCTCGACGACAAAGCCCGCTACGAGGCCCTGAAGAAGGAACTCTTGCAAGCTCTTCCAAAAAAACGCGCTATTGACAAGCAGCTGGTCAGTTCCGTCGCTTGAAATACATAACACTTCTGTAACCCCAATCTTCAAAGGCTGAAATCGAATTCCAAATACACGATCTCGAAAAGCAGTACCTCACCGAGACCGCGGCGCACAATGGCGGCAACATAATCAACGGGTTCGACGGTTACTTAAAGAACACCAACGCCAGCCGCCGCAAGTACGACGTCGCCGACAGCGAGCGCCTCTTCAGCAACTCGAGCCTCACCTACCCCAAGGTGAGTCTACTCTGTGCTTTGGCGGCACCTGTGCCCTTGGAGAATCCCACCCAATAGTCACTTGAGCTTCTTCGGGATGATGTTGACGCGCCGGAAGACGGGTCGCACGGTAGCGTCTCCCTCTTCAAGCAGCCCAGCACGCCAGGAGTGACGACGGTCATTGTACCCCCTGCGACGCGCGGCCAGGAGCTCGACCAGTCAGCAATCAAGAAATATCGCGATCGAGAGTATCAAAGGAGGAAGAGGGCAAGCGCCAGTGTCAGTCAGCGCAGTACGAGCGACGATGAGACACTCGCCAGCTCGTCGCGTCGCGCGACGAAGAAAGCACGGCTGGGGGACGAATGAAATGGTACCATAGTTGGTGCGTTCCCATTGCTCTCATTCACAAGGCATGCTCATAAGCGCATGCAGCATAATAGCTGTATTATAATCAAAGGGAAGATGTACACTACTGTTATAGCCCGAGAACGCGCAGGAGGTTCGTGATGCCTGCCTCATCCATCCCACCCCCGTCCGGATCCACCGCCTCGATACACCGCGCGACGCCGATTACTTCTCGCACGTCCTTTGCAGTGACCCATACCCGTCCGTTCACACCCACCGCGGTCTCGAGTGGAAAGCGTGCGCCGAGCATCGGGAGCAGAAAATGCTTGGAGTCGAGCAGTCTTTGAACGAACGCGTTTTAGCAGAGCCAGTGGAGAGTTGGTGGACACATACTGTCTGCACATTGCCAAGCTGCAGCGCACCATGAAGCCGCCCTTGACCTCGCCAAAGCCTTCAGATTTATGCGTCTGCGCGTCGAAGCACTCGAGTTCGGGCTCCATATCTTTATGTGCTAATGAGACGCGCGCGTAGACGAGACTTCCGATCTAAATGAGTGGCCTCAGAATAAAACGAAAGTAAAAGAACAAGGCCGTTCCATACCTTGAGATTTGGTTTATTCCTCTTCGTCGCGCCCTCGAACGCGAGCCCGTCGAGTAACGCGGGCTGCGCTGACCCAATATCGACGCGAAACCCCTCGCCCGCTTTCTGAATGACAACGCCGACTACGGACTCTTGCGCCGCCGGCACGTACTGTAGCAGCACAGCGAAGTGAGCACAAGCCCGTCGGGGATGGGAGGACACCAACAGACCCGCCGCGAGTTGTTCTCGACCCACCATTTGCTGCCATTGGGGTTGTGGTTGAGGGTGCCGGCGCGGGTCGCGATTATTGGCGGTGCGGACGTGGACGCGTCGCTGGTCTGTAGCAGACCGGGGCCCAGCTTGAGGTTGACGTGCTGCGCGGCGACGTGTTGGCCAGGGAGGACGAGAGACATGAGGGTTTTGCGAGAAAAAGTAAATTGATTTGGCTTGTTTCGCTTCCACCACCACCGATGCGGCTGTACACATCTTCGCTGCCTTGTTTACGAAGAACAGGATTCTGGCGCTCGTTGTCCCAAGCGCTGGTCTACAGCTTTTGCTCTCCTCTTGATTCACCACCATGCCCTTGAACTATAACAAATGGGATGCGCTACAGGTAGATATTCTCTTCAACCACCGTCCAGACCTTTGACGAGCTGCGATCCAGCTTTCGGACGATTCTGACATTGAAGAGCACCCCAATGTCGACAAGCGCTCGATGGTTCGGTGCGTTCTACTAACATATCCTCTCTGGGTTGAGCTGAGCTGCGTGTAGTGCTTTGCAGAACAAGATCCACGAAGAGCGCGAACAGCGTAAATACAATATCGCCCACCTACGTGCTCAAATCGCTTGCAACCATATCTTGTATCCCCGCATCCAAGCCATCCAGTCCACACTAGAGTCTCCCGACTCGGACAAGCCGCGGACAGCGTACTTCAATTCGCTGGTGGAACAGCTTCAACGGAATCCGTCGAAAGAGTGCCCGCCAGGAAACGATCCCAGCCAGCTCGAGCAAACCTATGATGGGATGCTGTTGTCACTTCTCCACCAGGTGGGAGAGGCGGCCAACACGGCGGTCAAAGAGGCTGGTGCGACGGGCGACCAGCGAGAAGAAAAGCTCGGGAAGGCTCTCGCTGATGGGATGAAGGAGCATGTCGTGAGACTCAAGGAGACGATCGACAAGGACACTAAGAGTCTCGAGGCGGAGGAGAAGGAGCAGAAGAAACACATTACTAGCGAGGACATGCGCGATGGGTTCTCGACCAAGGTATGCAAAGATCCAAAAGAAAGAAGAACAGCCCTGCTGATAGTTTTCTCCAATAGTATGTCCCTCCAAAACCTGACCCAGCTCCGCTTCCAATCGCCGCCAAACTCGACAAGCCGAGCAAGCCAAAGGCCAAGGCGACTACGACCGAGATCGAGGTCTTGAACGCGCCCCCAGCGCAGCCCGCAGAGTCCGAGTCGGACTCGGAAGAACTCGACGACGATATCGCCAATCTTACACCCTCTCTCGAAGCCTTCGCGAAAATCCCGCTGCACGGGTACGAGCAGTCCTTCCGCCTCATCCAGCAACACCGCGATATCGTCGTACCTGGCGCGTCGGACTCGCTTCTCGGCGCTGCGTTCAAGGCGCAGTATGAGAAGAAGCCTAAATACGCGAAACAGTGCGTTCATCAGAGCTTATTGCTCCAGTACGGTGCCAAATTGGGGCCCAATGGGCTGGGCGTCTTTTTCAAGAAGTGAGCTCTCGTGGTATCCGCGTATCATTTTGGTTTCGTGCTCAAATTATACCCAGGATGATTGGGGGCGACAAGCGCGCGTTGTCGGTCTTTGCGGAAGACGTGGAGAAGACGTATGCGCACCTCGTCGAGCGCGTCAGGCGGTCGCAGGAGGAGGCGAAGCAGGGCGGCCGCGAGACCATCATGCTCGCCTCGGAGAACGAGGGCGACATCACGTTCAACATCCCCACCGGCCCTCCTCCGGAAAAGCTCGTCATGGGCGAGGGGATGGAGGAGTTGGACGTCGAGGAAGTGCGCAAGGCGTTGCAGCTTCGGTGGGACGTCTTCCGGGGGCTCCCTGACAACCTCCAAAAGGCGCTCCAGACGGAGGAGTTAGTGGAAGTGAATAAGGTCTTGGGGAGTATGGAGGTTGCCGAGGCAGAGGAGATCCTCGAAAGGCTGGACATGGCCGGGATCATCCCATTCTCAGAGAGTGGGGTTCGCGATGAGACGCCAGCTGGAATAGCCGCCGCCGCTGCTTCTGCTTCTTCCGCAGCTGAGCCCGAAGTCGACTGATATGTATGCAATTTACTTTCTTGATTAAGAATGAATGTACAATGATCAAATGCTTTACATTACTTGGGCCCTCAGAAACGCTTCCTCCTTCGCGGCTCGTTTTGCACGCAGCTGCGACAGTTTGTTGAAGGGAGACGCGTTGTGGTACCGCCGTGCTGCGCTGGTCTTCACGGCCTCCCTCAGCATGTCCGAGAACTTCTCCTTTCCAAAGCTCACCCCACGCGAGAACCGCACTCTCGCAAAGAACGCCGGCCAAGTGCTGATCTTGTATATCTCCTTCACCTCCCCGACCATCCGCTCCGGCAGCTCCTTCTCAGGAAAGCCGTAGTTGGCGTCCAAGCGCGAGATATTCGATCCATACGCCTTGAAGAACAAATCCAGGAAGGTGATTTGGAAGCTGACGAGGCGGAGGCTGGTCCTGGAGCGGGCGAATGTCTCCGCGAGGCGGTAGTCGCTCGCACCGCGCTCCATGACCTCGAGCTCCGGCGCGTCCTTGAGGACCCAGCGGACGTTGCGGATGAGGACTTCCTCGAGAAACGGACCCGCGAGGGCGGACCACGTGATGGCGGGGCCGCCGCCGACGGGCGGGCGGCACAGCACGAGCATGATGAGGATGATGAGCTCGCCGAGGTCAGGGACCTCCGCCTTCACTCGTGCGTCCTTGCGGGCGATGAAGCGGCGGAGGCGCAGGGTAGCGTCGCGCAGGAGGCTTGGGTCGGCGCGGCAGAGGCAGAGGACGAGGTGGAAGAGGTGGCAGTATGCGACGACGGCCTTCTCAGACGCGTGGAGGAGGGTTTTGGACGACGAGCTCTGCGCGCCGCTGAGGGCGGTGTCACAGCTCTTCATAAGAGAAACCACAATGTTGTTCATCATCCGATAGACGACGCCGACAACCTCATAGCGCTGGGCAGGGCGGCGAGGATTCCGGCTCATCGTGTTCTCGGCCTTCTGGACTGCAGCATCAAGTTCCCCGAGACGTTTCAAGATGCTGGTGTAAGCACGCTCGAAATGCGGACGGGAGAACGCGAGTGGGAGGAAGAACGCAAAGTCGCGCTTCTCGACGCTCTCTCGGACACCGAACTCGTCGAATGCGCGCTCGCTGAGCCAGTCAAAGTCCGATGACAGAGTGCGAGCGCGGGGGTCAAAAGCGACACCGATGCCGAGTATCGACTCGGAGAGAGGGCTGCGGAGGAAGAAGCATCGGAGCTCGCGCTGGAGCAGGACGTGGGTAGAGTGGACGATGTCGTGCAGACGCGGGTAGGCAGCAGAGAAGGGGATCAGGGACTCGGATGGGAGGCGTAGCGCTATCTCGTAAAGAACGTCGTCGTTGAGCAGGCCGAGCTGGCAGACTGCCGGGGGTGTAGACTGGTCAGACGGTTGCTCCACATCGAGTGTGGCTTCGACAGTTGCGGGGCCACAGTGAGGGACAGCGGCGGTGCCGTACGGGCAATGCTTGCATTTCCAGGTGCGAATGGCGCGGTGGGTCGAGGTCCAGCGGTGGCTCAGTTGTTCGATCTGGTGGACGCGAGTTGAGCCAGGACCTGCCGACTTGGCGAGATAATAAAGCGGCCCGACCCCGGTCATCTCCTCGTGCATGACAACGACGGGATTTGGGTCCTCCTCCCACGCCTGGGCCAAGTCGTCTTGAGTCAGCCGCGGCCTAGCCGAAGGGGCTGTTGAAGCGGCAGAACGACCGGAAAGATTTGGGAGTCCGGATCCGAGGCGCAGAATGACCTGCCCACGTCGAGCGACCACCAATTCAGGCTCCTCGTCGAGGTAATACCGTACTCTGATGCAGTCGCCCACATCTATCGAGTGGCCGTAGTCCTGGTCGATCTGGATGGGATTGTCAGGAAGTGCAAGGTTGAAGTGAGGGGGGAAACGAGCCTTGGTCGAGCTGAAAAAGGTCAAGAACTGCAAGAAGAGTCCCCTCAAGGTCAAAGCCGGGGAATAGCCTCCCGTATAGCCGTCACCCCGGTAGATCTCAGCCTTTGTCTTCAACAAGTCGCAGCAGACGTAGGAGCCGAAGAGATTGGGGTGATCTATTCCGTTCACGCTGCTGGAAACTTTGGGAGGAGAGAGAGGCTGGAATGACGGATGTTGGTTAAAACACTGAGAGTCGGCAAGGATGCTGATAACTTGCCCAATCGTCGGGGAGTTTCACGTCGAAATGAAGGGACAGATTCGTCCATGGACCGCTGGGTGGGGTAAGAACGAGGCAGAGATTGCGAACGTCCGAGTCGTCAGTGAAGACGACTACTCCAGGGTATGGCGACTCATGCAGCTCAGCAAGGTCTTTGTAGAGGCGAGAAATAAGTGACGGCGGAGCCATAGAGTTTACCGCTGAGGGTGGCTGCTCTTATACAGAGACATTTCGGTTGCGTTTCGACAACAGAAGAGTCATCATGAATATTTCTATCGAGGCTGTGGATGATAGAGATTCCTAGAGTCAGACGGTGTCCCCGGGCCCGAATTCTGTGAGGCTTTGAAGGGGGTGAGTTAGCTGAACGAGGTGAGAGGAACGGTTGAACCGTGAGACTGTTGTGTGCGCCGCAGTTCGGCATTCGGCGTCGGATAAACACATGCTGACCGGCTTTAACCG
>JARIHR010000255.1:0-22460 GCA_029281495.1 Mycena filopes | reverse complement strand
ACAATGATGCGCATGTTGAGACAGAGCAGTTGCCCAACTCCAGTCCACAGTATTCGGATGACAGCGACAATGAGGTGATGCCCCACCGAAGCAGCACTGGGTCGGCCTGCCTCCCTCCTCCCCTCCACCCCCATCTAGTCCGTATCTTGGCCCCTCCGCAACGAACGAAGATGACGTCGAGGAGTTACCAGTCCCAACCTCCGACGCCGAGCCCACCTCCGAGTTGAATTCACCCAGCACCGAAATAACCAATTACTCCATCGAGGAACTCGGCAGTTGCTCAATATTGACACTGGCCAACTTCTTCCCCGCTGCTGGGACTGACAATGCCAATGTCACTCTCGATTCGGCTGTAAATCTTCTTGACCAGTTCGCGGAAAAAACCACCACCTCGAGCTTGCTTCTTCTGATAGTGTGCAGACGATGAAGGACTGGGGTTTAGATCAGGTCAATCCTGACTTTGACTTTACTGAATTTTGGGAGAGCGTCCGACCGCTTGTGAGGGCGGGCGATCCCAACAATTCTGTTGCCAGCTCTGGGATGGAGGCGGGCTTTGGCATTGACAACGCTAAACTTGCAGGCGATGTTCACGCGCTTTTTAGTGGGTGTCTGGTATGATATTGCTGTCTTGTGAGTTCGTTCAAATTACAGCGAGCGGGTCTCGTTCTGACCAATTTGTGCAGGATCTTGAGCGTGTACCGACGCGATACTATTGACGCGATGATTTTGGCACAAATATTTTTTGTTCGTACTGATAATCTTGCGGGCCCTTCCTCCCATGGGTAGACTAGAGTAGCATACTCGATTGTGGCCGATTAAATTTAATGGTCAGTGCGAAGTTAACGCCGAAGTTCCACGAAGGGCTGTCAGCAACCACCACACCAAACAACGATGCTCAGCGAGAAAGCGAAAGGGAAACAGCGGGCTGTTGAGTTGCCTGTCCCTGAACAATCCACGACCCCTGCGACCCCGCCGGCGCGCGACTTGGTCATCCGCTTCACCGAGGGCACTCCAGACCTCACTGTGGACACTCACCGAACATGAGACCCTCAAGGACGTCAAACACGCGGTACAACCCTCCAATTCACGCTCAGGAACCGATTGCTTAGTGCATGCTAGATCCGCATTCAACGTCCCCAGCTAAACGACCGGCGATTGAGATTCATTCACTCTGGGCGGCTGCTACCCGACACAACTTTAGTGTATGCTTGGCTCCTTGCTCTCGATGAGAAGCAGAGACAGGCTTCTGCGGAAAATGACTCTGTGCCGATATCGACCACAACTTGGATACACTGCTCTGTTGGCCGTGAGATCAAGGAGGGCGAGGATGAGGAGGTAAACGAGCAGGTGAGTGTTCGTTCTCCGACTTTACAGGTCTCTCATATATTTTAAAAGAAAGCCCAACTTCAACCTGCCAGAGGTTTTGACCGGCTGGCTTCTGTTGGTTTCTCAGAGGCGGATATCGCAAATTTCCGTCAGCAGTTCCATAGTCAATCCGCGAGCAACTACTTGGACACCACGGATTTTGAGACTGACGAAGAATGTATGTGTGTCTCCGCCAGCTCAGCTCTTCGTCACTCAGAATTCATAATCAGACGACGAGTATGCCCGTTCACTCGAAGAGGACTGGATAGATTCGCTGGATGGCGCAGGCTCTGCTTCCCTGTCGCAAAGCTCGTCGAACAACCCCTCCTTCTTGCAAGGCGTTCTCCTTGGATTCTTCTTCCCTCTGCTGCCGTTTTTCTTCTTCCGAAACTCGCATCCGCCTCCTGTGTTTTGGGAAGACGGTAGTTCATACGAGCCAACCGGGAACGTCATTTTCTCGTGAGTTTGCCAGGCTTGGGGCATTCCGCGAGCTCAATACCTCCCAGAAAACTAATGCAAATGGGATTGATCGTCGGGTTTCTCATAAACCTTTTATTTGGGACGTGGCGGTTTCTCCTGGATTCATCTTAGATTGGATCACGTCTCTTCGGAGACGTTGGCTATCTCAGAGAGAGGTCTCTCATTAATTTGGACCCTATATACCACTACACCCAATTATATATCCCAGACAATCCTGCCGCCCACCCACGCGTAGCCATAGCCGCGTTGCCAAAAGTTCCGCAAGGTTTCCCGGCCCAGACGAGGAATGGTCGCATACGATGCCCCGAGCTGCGAAGATTTCAGCACGAAGAGGAGGCGGCGTCGAATGAAACAGACATACCACTGTCTGATGCTTTGTGTCGAAAAAGTCTGTGCTATAACCCGTGAACAGATTGGTCGGAACCAGTCCGTCGTGATTGTCGAAGACGGTCGTCGTCCACTCCCAAATACCACCATTGGATCCTCTTCCACCTTCGTTCTCCAGTCCTGTGGTGGCTCTACCGCAAATGTTAGACATAAAAGACGGGATGGAAAAATTCACTACGGGACTGGGTGCCAATTCCTGAGGCCAATATTGGCGCCGCGTTCATATCCGACGTCGTAAGTGTTTAAGAAAAGGCGCAGTTCTGATTCGGTAGGCAGACGACCCCCTTTCGATTTGGCGTACGCTGCAAGGTCGTCGTAGGCGGTGAGCACCGGCCACTCTGCGGCGATGTCCATAGGAACCGGTCCATAAACCGTTCGGACCTAAAATTCCGAGTAAAATCGTGCGACGCTCCATGGACGCTCCATGGAATATCTAAACGCACCTTGATCTCCCCGTCTTCTTCCACCCAGCTCCTCGGCAGTTCAGCCTTGCCTGCCCTCCAAAACGGCAAGAATTCCTTGTTTGTAACGGGTCGCCATGCCGCCTTGAATTTCCCCACTGCCACCTGCCGGGCGGGGCTTTCATTATCCCAACCGTACTCTCTGCCTTCTGCGTTCTGTTCGGTGTCCGGGAGGAAATCGTCGGCTTCCGAATCGTCGTGGCCCATGATGAGCGTCGCCGGCCCAAGCGTAACAGCGTCGGTTGACGGCGGAGGCGTAGCGTCCCATTGGAGCTTTAGGAGATCCCACGGAGGAGCTACGAATCCTGCCGGAGGGAGTGTTCCAGTTCCAGCTCGCTGGATGAGCATATAGAGCAGAGTCTAATGATGTCCTCCATGAGGATTTTTAGGTGCAAAGAGGAAGATAGACCTACCTCCACGTGGAATCCTTCGTGTTCGTGGGTCATGACGAGCGTCCTTGCGATGTTGCGGGTGAGCGGCTGTTTCCCGTTGCTGAGATCGTCGTATAGCTGCAACAGACGTGCCCGCACGCCGGTCCGAAACTCCATGATTGTGTCCAAGGCCGGCCAGTCTTCGTCGCACTCCGGGACATCAGAGTGGTTCTGGAACTCATCTCGATATTGTGAAGAAGGATCGAAATTTCAACGTACATGGCAATGATCAGGATCGTCCACATGTGGATCGATTCCGCGCTGGAGCAGGGTAAGGCAGATTTCAGGAGATAGGGATTCGCCTCTTACCTCGAATATATCCCAAAAGTAGCTCGGTTCCGTAGGCGCTCCTCCCAATGCCTTCGACAGTAGCATGTCCAGGAAACTGCACTCATCGTTTAAGGAGGGTGGGCAGCGAACTAGAATTCGAGCTCACGTAGGTATATGCCCAATATAAAACAAACACCTGGCCCGACATCAGCGAAGGGGAAATTCGAGAGGAAGACATCATTCACTTGTGACGAAGGTCGATCGGCTTTTGGTGTAGCATTTCTTGAGGGATCATCTGAAGAGTGACCATATCCCAGGCGCGCCAAAGATTGGCCCACTCCTCAACGGTGGGGATGTTTCCGCCGGTCGTCTTCGTGGAGACACTGAAGGATGGAGTGTGGGAGAGCGGCGGGAAAACTACTGCGGGGCGTTCGAGGATATGGATCGCATATTGGCCGCAAGACGAGGACATGGAAAGGACCGATCTGAGCGAAGCCAGAGAAAACGCAAGGAGGTGCGATCCCAGTGTAGAGTTTGTGGACGTTGACGGCTATCCACATTATCGTCAGTCGAGGTTTGCGATGTTGAACGAGGCATTACCTTGACTTGAGAGGCGATCACGTTTCCCTCATCGGAGGCACAATAATATTCGGTATCCTCAATATTCTGGTGCCGCCATGCAGTACGTGTGACGCCGAGTGAGGCTTCAAAGTAGTCGAACCCGGAACCTCTGCTGTTCGACGTATCGATGCACAAGGTCAGCAAGCCGCCTTGAAAATGCTTGTCGAAAATGGTTCGAAGAGTTTTCGCATCGACAGAGCCAGAATCAATGTAAACATGGCTCGATAAGCGGTCGAGAACCTTGCCAGAAGAGGCCGGCAATGCTGTGGACTGATAATCGAACGAAGACTCGGAGGAGGGGAGTGAAGAAATTGAGGAGGACAAAACCATGGTTCCTGGGAAATGGTGGGAGGTGGGGGGATCCAATAAACAAGCGCGGGGGAATTTATAGCATCGGCGAGTCGACATCACGTAAATGCATCGAAGACATTCCGAAACGTGCCATGCATGACCCGCCCGATAACTCAAAATCGGAATTCGGCAAATTCATGTGGGTGCGAGACACGCCTCGCAGTATGCGGCGGTCAAAGTGGGGTCAAGGGAAACAGAGAGAGAAGACGGAGAGATGGACGAGAGAGCCGAGGAAGGCGGGGGAAGTCGTAGAATGCCTCAAGGTTCGACGACTCCGAGTTGACCTGCCAAGAAAGGAGGGTAACCGCAGTGACGGGCCTGACCACGAGGTCCACCCGTGATGGACGATAATGAATGGAAAATGGGAACGGGTCGAGCTTTGTGCGCACTCGGGGACGCGTCGACGACACCACCGATGGAAAGAACCAGGAAGAAGAGCAGCACCGGAAGAGCTTGGTCCGCGCACCGCGTCAGGAGTCGTTTAATGAGCCGATTCGCCCGGTCGAAGCGCGAGGTCAGTGCGGAGAAGGGCAAGGCGTGGTTTAACAGAATGCCAGTATGGCAGGACGGTCCAAGCTCAAGTTCGCATCGCAGAATGCGCCAAATCGGCGTCAATATATGGCGTGGTCATCCCAGTGAGCACGCCATTTTGATGGCTGCAATGGCAAGCAAAGCACAACAACGCGTCGCGTCGCGACCCGGATCATCTCTATACTTACCTCATCAATACCTCATCCTTCTTGCTCTCACTGCGGCCACTTACTCCTGCCTACTGGTAGCTTACAATCCTCCGCAGCACTCATTCAACCCACTGTCCACGGTGCCTCGCTGCAGCTTGCCGCGCTATCTCGCACTCGTTGGCTGCCATGGCGTTTACGACCAATCTTTGCCAATCAGGTCGGTGCGCTTAGGGTTCATCAACTACCATGGGGATCCATCCGTATCTTAAGAGGGACACTCGACAATCGCTACTGGATCAGTCTTTCGGTCGCGCTCTCTCTCTCGCTCTTCCTCTTAATTTTCATATATTATATTCTACACCTCCCAGCGTCGATGCTAATTACGCAGACTTCGACTGTTGCTTTTATTTTCTTCTCTTCCGCTAATTCCTTGACTGTGAGGTACGTCGCCCGTCCATGGTTGTTGTTCAGTTCGTCACTCATACACCCGTAGCGCACGAGTCAGTACAATTATGACCCTTCGATGCAGACGAATTCTGAACCTAAATGTAGCCCGGATTAACTCAACCAACTTTCTACCTTCCTCGCGCATTCAACTTCCATGGCCACACCGGCTCAGGCGCATCGTCTACCAGCTCGACTATCGTAATCGCCGCCTCTGTCGCTATCGGCACCGCTGCCTTCGTCCTTGCCCTCGTCTTCTGCTTCTGCTGGCGGCGTATCAACCGACGCAGACGACACCACAAGACTGAGCTCGGGCGGCACCAAGCGGGATTCCCGGCCGACGTCAAGCGCCCGCCGCGTCCGCCCACACTTCACCTCGGCGAGATGCCACCAGCACAGATACCGATGCAGATGCAGGCCGCGCCAAAAGCGTACCTCGACACTCCCCGCCCGCGGCGGACCTCGCTCATCGCGCGCGAGCGGGATCCGCTTCTGAGCCCCCTCGCGGCGAGCCAGCGGCCGGGGTTCCTCGCTCGCCCCATACCTGACCACGTCCCCATCTCTGTCGCCAACTCGCGGCCGAGCAGCACTGTCTCGACGCAAGCGCATCTGCGGCACCAGTCCACGGCGTCCGGGAGCACGCACATCCCGCCTGAGGAGCTGTCTGACCTCTTGGAAGAGCTGTCGAGACACTACGTCCTCGCTGACCCCAAATCCCCCAAAGGCCATCGTCATCGTCCTTCCACCTCGGTAACCAGCCGCTCTCGAGGTTAGCCTTGAACTCTTCTTGGTCAGTGCGCTTGTCACTAATCACTCTCTGAAATCTAGTGCGCGCATATTCATGAAGGGCGTATCTCTGTTCAAAATCAACCCACCAACTGTAGCCTAGATGTAACCATTACTTGCTTCCACTGAGACCACGGACACTATATCGATAACGCTCACTTACACCTACTACCAATAATCCACTTACTCGCGTTGAAAATAATAATTGTAATACAGGAGATGTATTGAACACGGACTCCTTGATATTCTCTGGCTGGGATTGTCCTTCGTTGTGCATGTTGACCAATAAATTCATCTAGAAGGGTACTGAGCATAGTTCGTACTACTGTAAGGTAAAGTAGGCGCAAAGTAGTGTACATAAATAACAAACTCCTCAAACCAAACCGCTCCCTCCCATCCTCACCGTATCCCCCACAACACGCACCATCGCACCCAGCACCCGTCCCAACGCCCCAACACCGCCCCCACCCACGCCCGCCGTCGACGCAGCCTGCAACCGCCTCCGGACGAGCTCCGCATTGCCGGCACCAACACTCCCCGCGTTGGCGCTATTATTCCGCCGCCTGCGCACGAGGAGCGGCAGCACCAGCAGCAGCACGAAGGTCGCGAGCGATATGGCGGAGAGCTTTACTCGCGCAGTGAGGTACGGCGTGAGAGACGCCTTGAGGAGCTCGTAGGCCGAGGGAGGTTTGCTGCGTGCGGGGACGTGGGCGTTGGGGTAGAGCCGCGGGAGGTGGTGTTGCAGGCGCGGGGGTGAGAGGGGCGTGTGCGGGAGGGCGGCGGGCGTGGCGCGGGGGGTCGCGGTAGAAGCGGAGGAGGAGGAGCGCGTCGTGGAGGGTTTAGTGAGGTTGGAGCGTGGCCGCGGGGTTGCGGGAACGATGGTGTGCATAGATGTGGTTGAAGAAAGTGAGGAGGAAGAGGAGGAGGATGGGGTAGGGGAATAAGGTCGGGGGGAGGAGAGGGCTGGAGATACGGCGATTGGACGTGGTTTTGGCGGCAGTCTTGCTGCGATGGCCGTCGCGTGGAGGGCCTGCAGCGAGCTTTTAAAGTTCTGGGCAAGTAGGAATTAAATTTGGGGCACGGCCAGGAGACGTGAATTTACCTCGCGCACATCGGGAGTCAGCTCAGACTCGTAATCCAAAAACTCTTTCGCGTACTCCCATTGCTCCAGCTTCGGGAGGATGAAGAGACAATAGGCCTCTACAGCCTTGCGATAATTGATGTCCTCTTCCTTTGCGTCCCCAGAGAATAATGAGTTGTTCCGGCTTGCTAGCCAGTCCTCGACTATGACGCGGCCCGCATCCGGTGCTTCAAGTTTGAGGCTGGAATATACCAGCGTCAATACTACGGCTGAGGGGATGTACGACGCCTTTTGTGGCGCGCCACGAGGAGTAAACAGGGTGAGCGAGCGCTGGTATGCAGCAGTTATGACTGCGTGCGGGGGCTGGGCGAGCAGCTCGCGCAAAGAGTCGGGGAGGCCGGCTGTTGGAGGCGAGGCGTATATGGTGGTCTCGAGGGTGATGCGGAGAAGGTCCCATTTGCTGCGGTATGGGTCGAGGTCGTCCGAGTTGTGCGGGTGCTCTGGGGGATGGAGGAGGGTGAAAGCGGAATCGAGGAGAGAGTGGACGAGTGGGACTTCGCGGAGGAGGAACGCGCGCGCGGCGCGGTGGTAAAGCGTCTGCAACGTCGCGAGGGACGGCGACGCTGGCACTGCTGTCTTCAATTTGCGCGGCGGCGGGCTCGTCGCGGTCAACGTCGTAGTCGCGGTCGGCATTGGGGTCTAAGCCAAGGGTTGTTATATCACATGTCCTTATGCCTCGACGCTCACGCGTCCATTATGTCTCTCTGCGCTCCTCGCTCGTCAATCTCCCCATCTCGCTCTATGGACCTCTAGTGGAACGAAGTATTGTACATCTGCTCCGACCACCGCAAATTTTTGGAAATAATAAACGCGTCTCTTTAGCGCCCGCAACATCTCGCAGTACATCTCACGCTCGTGTCTCCTGGCCAGGCGGAGAAGCTCGAGGTATACGTCGGATGGACCGGCATGGCTTCTGCGTCTTCTCTGGCGCAGTTCAACTCCACCGACGGCGCCGAGAAGGGATACGAGACCATTGAGATCGACCCGCAATACGCGCTTGGCTTAGGACTGAAGCAAAATGATATTGTGTGTCTCTACAAATATTCAACCTTGTAGGCTTGACTCTGGGGCATAGGTGGAAGTTGGCCTGGTACACGACCTCCAACTCGCAACGTCGGTGGCAACTGAACCGCTGACCCCCGACGATTGGGAGATCATCGTGAGTGCCTGTTTAAGGTAGATTGAACATACCCCGACGCGCCGTCGCCCTTCGAGGATATACATGCGTCGCATGTCGAGTCTACCCTTCTGTCGCAAGTGCGTGTCGCGAAAATAGGACAGGAAATAGACGTCTGGGTCCTCGGCCGCACCAGAGTGCGACTACGAGTCGGTACGCAGTCACGCCTTTGATTTTTGCCTTCTCACAGCTACGAATAGTGTCCATACAACCCGAGGTCAAGGGGAACGCGTTACTGCTGACCACGAACACGGAGGTCTCCATCGCTCCGAAGCTTCACGCCAAGAAGGCGCCACCACGGCAAGCAAACGGGGTTCCGAATGGTCTTCCACCCACAACTACCGCCGCTACCGCCGCCGCAAAAGACGCGTCCACCCCCCATCCAATCATCTCGCCGCAGATCCTCCGCGTCCTCCCGCCGCATCTCCTCGCGCTCCCCTTCCCGGAACACAGCGGCCCCGAAATTCTCGCCTACGTCTCCCCCGCGACCTTCCTCCTCATCCACACTCACTCCCGGTCGCCTGCGGACGAGGCAGTATACCATAAGACACTGCTCAAGCGCCTTTCCGCGCCCACGGATCCGAGCGCCACGCCGGCTGCGGTTCCCGCCCCGGTAACGCGCGTTTTGAACCCGGGCAATGCAACCGCAGAGGCGGGTCCGAGCGCTGGCGGCGTTGGTGGGGAGGTGGAGGAGCTCTACGTGCGCGCAGTGGAGGGCGTTCCCGAGAGCCATGTTGCCTTCTTTGCGGGGCAGGGAGTGGAAGAGTGGGATCTTGTCAGGTATTCTATCCTATGTTTAGTTTCTCTGCCCGCCCATTCAATGCTGGCTGTTTTACAGGTTGTCCCGGCCTGTGGAGAGTGATCAGCTACGAGTAACGACGCCGTTCAAAGTTCGAGCCAGTCACCATGTGTTGGTAAAACGCGCAACTTCCTGGACTTGTTCTAAGTGGTTTTCCGCAGCGCTTCAACCAAATTCTTAGCCGGCGTCGAAGAGATACTTACCCAATGCACGCAATTCTGTATCCGGAAATTTGCCATGCACGCTTCCGTTAACGTCGTTCACGGAAGTGAGCCTTCTGAACCGAATCTCGCGCCAAAATGCTGAGAAATCCACTCTCCAACAGTCTCATCCCTTCTCGTAACCGGTCGTTCTGGCGCAGGCAAGACCTCCATCGCCCAAGCCGTCGCAAAGACGTTGCAAGAGGACCCCAGAACATTCACCTGTACTACCTGCAATAACTCGATGAAATTATGCCCGCTTTAATAAACATCTCGCAGATATTCTGTACGTCGACGTGGCGCGGTACGCCGCGCAGCCTGTGCAGAGGATCAAGGCCTTGTTGAGCTACTGGTTCAAGAAGGCCGCGTGGCACCGGCCTGCGGTGATCATTCTGGATAATCTGGAGAAGATTGTCGGAGTGGAGGTGGAGGTGCGGTGACATTTCCCCCCCTCCTCGCGATATATAAAATGTCTAACGAAAGTGCAGCACGCCGACTCCTTCCGCACGCGACAAATCACCGAGCTCTTCATCGCGCTCTACTCCGCCTCTGCGCGCTTCGCTGCGCCCAACTCACGTGGTATAATCTTACTCGCGACTGCGTCCTCCACGGCGGCGTTGCACCCGCTCATCAACGGCGCGCATACATTCGAGGAGGTCGTCAGCGTGAAGGCGCCCAATAAGAATGCGCGGAAAGAGGTACGCTTGAACAGTAACTCAGCCTCTCACTTTGATCGAATAAGTTATCTGTAGATTCTGGCCCGCATCGTCCAAGAACGCCTCGCCGTGGCGCGCGATATGCAGGTGGACACCGAGTCCCCGCTCAACTATGCCGCCCTCGCGACGCAAACCGAGGGCTATTCAGCCACAGATCTGCAGGACCTCGTCGCGCGTGCGGTTCACCAGGTGGCTGTGCGCTCGTCTAATGGCAGTAAATTGGTGGGTGTATCCATTCTTTTTTCTTGTTCGCAATTGATGTATCACGTATTTTCCAAATCAGCCGCTCCTCGCCTCGACAGACTTTGACGCTGCCCAAGTGGATTTTGTACCGCTTTCCCTGCGGGACGTGAAACTACAAAAGTCGGATGTTTCATGGGCGGATATTGGCGGTGCGCGCGATTGTAGTAGCGTTTACTCACTGCTCATTACCTTCCTTGGCAGGTCTGAGCGAAACGCGGCGGATCCTCCGTGAGACCCTCGAGTGGCCGACGAAGTACGGCCCGATATTCGCGCAGTCGCCACTGCGCCTGCGTTCGGGGTGCGTGTCTTTTTATCATTAACCCCACACACCGTTAACTCTCAGGGACGACACAGTTTATTGTTATACGGGTTCCCAGGCTGCGGGAAAACGCTCCTGGCGTCCGCGGTAGCAAAGGAGTGCGGGTTAAATTTTATCAGCGTCAAAGGACCCGAGATTTTGAATAAATACATTGGGGCAAGCGAGCAATCTGTACGTTGTCGCCCCATCTGGCTTTGTTTCGTACTCACTCCAGTAATTGACCCTGGTTCCGGTTAGGTGCGCGATCTATTCGAGCGGGCAACGGCTGCGAAGCCATGCGTTTTGTTCTTTGACGAGTTTGATTCTATCGCGCCGAAGAGGTGCGTGGAATAACCATGAATATTGGACTGATCTGAGACGAAAATACGCAGGGGCCACGACAGCACGGGCGTCACTGACCGAGTGGGTCAACCAAATGTTGACGCAGATGGACGGTGCGGAAGGACTGGACGGGGTGTACGTTCTCGCCGCGACTAGGTATGTGTTTATTCGGCAGCGTCAATGTACCGTCCACGAGGAACCTAATGCGACACCCGATAGTCGGCCGGATCTCATTGATTCGGCGCTACTTCGTCCTGGACGGCTGGACAAGTCGCTATTGTGCGACATGCCGAACTTGGAGGATCGGAAGGATGTACGTTATTCTCGTTTTCTGATATTCTCGTCCCTCTGTTGATTCTGCTTGTCTGGCAGATTCTGCAAGCGGTGGCGCGCAAGGTGTTGCTTTCCCCAGATGTGCAAATTGAGGACATCGCCGCCGCCACTGAGGGCTACTCAGGCGCAGATCTGCAGGCGTTGTTGTACAATGCCCATCTCGAGGTGGTACATTCTTCTATCGCGGGAACGCCGCTGGACGGTGGGCCCTCGAGGCGCGAGGATGAGGTGCCGGTCCAGTTTACTGTCATCGGGGGCTCGAAGACGAAGGTCACAAGTAAAGCCGACGAGATGGCCATGCAACGAAGGGTGACAGTCTTTCATGTGTCTTCTTCTTCTTGAGTTTTAACCGAAACCGCCGTACCAGCTTCGCCAAATAAAATCCAAAGCGTCGACCCAGCCGGACCAATCGAAAAGTGTTTCCTCTGTGCCCCAAAAGGTTTTCTACATCGTTTCCACTCTCGGCTTTTCTGACATGGCATAGCACGAGATAACGTCGAAACACTTGTCGAGCGTGCTGAAGACAATGCGGCCGTCGGTTTCGGCCGAGGAGCGCGCGCGATTAGATCGAATGTGAGCACTCTTTGTTTCGGCTGCCCGCCAAGAACCTCATTCCGGTGGCTCAGATATCGCGCTTTTGTATCGGATCGTAGTGGCGAAATGCATGTTCCCCCAGAGGCGGGCGGGGTGGGCAATCGCGTGTCTCTAATGTAAAATACGATGCCGAAGGGAGGGCGGTCATGAAATACTGACCCCAGCTAATGGAAACACCGTACTATTTTCCTCCGGCATCTGTTCGACCGCCAGGGGCCAGGGTATTGAATGCTTGTGTTTTGCTTTGCATGCAGGCGACTAAATACTACAGGGTACATTATGTACGAGTTGAGGGTGAGGGGTAGACATGTAGGGTATGTATACTTGACACACAAAAAAGAATGAGGGAAGGAAAGAACTCCGCATGAAATTGAACAAAAAAAGTGAGAACCAAGCAACGCTGCGCAAAAATTATACTGCCAACGGCCGCCTACAGCTTCATCAACCCCTTCATCGCATTCGCAATCGCAAAGCTCGACTTTGCCATCACCTGCCGCGAATCTTTGGTCACCTCGGGCAGCGCCTGCACCTCGCTCAACCGATTCGCATGCTCGCTCAATTCGCGCAAAATGTCGTTGCCCTGCTGCGCCGTCGCGGGCGGCAGGTTGTCGTTGCACACGGCGACGATGGACGAGACGATGGTAATGATCTGTGTCAGGTTCTCGTTGAGCGTGGGCGAAGGCGTGGGGCTCCGCACGCCCGAGAGTACACTTTGGATCGCGTAGACGATGGATTCGGTTTGTGCTTCGAGGTAAGGCTACAAGAAAATTTCGTTGAAAATCATATATGAGATAGGCATGGCATATACGACGCACCTTGAGCTCCGTCCACGCGTCCTCAGACCCATCCGCAACCGCCGAGTCGCTCCGTGGCTGGTCGAATATCGGCGGCGGCGAATTCGTATTGTCCGAGCTCGAGTTACCGGACGGCGGCCTCCTCCGCGAATTATACGGCGACGGCGGCGACACTGGACTCCTCTGCGCGTACCTGCTAGCCCCGCCACTCGGGCTCCGCGCCGAACTGGCCGACAGCGCCGCACTCGGCTTCCTCGCATGCCCCTCCACCTTGCTCGTCGCCTTCCCCTCATCAACGGCTCGCAACGCCGGCGTGAAACCATTCGTGGCGCTCGCCCCTGGCCCCGAGTTCGCCTGCTCCTGCTCCGCCCGCGTCGCCTTCCGTATGCAAACCGTCCGCGCGATCTCCGTGACCGTAACCGCGACATGACTCGCCGCCGCGTCTAGTAAGCTCACGGGAGACATCCCCGCGCTCGTCGCGTGCGTCTTGCTCGCCGCGACAAGGTTGCTAAGGGTCGCCTCCGCGCGGTCGCGCAGCGCCGCGAGCGCATCGGCGTCGACATCTGAGCGCTCGCGCGAGGGTCGGGCCTCAAAGGCGCGAACATCGTCGACGATGGAGGAGACGGCGTTCACGACGGCTTTCATCGGCGTGAGGACGCGCGTTGGGGCGTTGGAGCGTGCGGCGGTGAGAAGGGCGTCGATGCCCGAGAGGAAGGCGCGTGACGTGTATGTCGAGCACGCCGCCATCGCCCGAGACAGGCAGCTGGTCTTCAGGGCGGTCCATCTTGGGTGCTTGAATAAACAGTTGAGAAGTCGCCTTGAAACTGCGCAGCTCCGTCTTGGCCTGCTCGTACTTGCGCTTGTAGTCCTTGACCTGACCGTCGAGCTCGGCGATGGTAGCAAGATCCTCGTCCTTGGCCGTCATGAGCTCATCGTTCCGACGCGACAAATCGCCCAGCTCGCCCAGCAGCCCCTCCATGTCATTCCGCAACTGGTCCAAAATCTCCGGGTCCGCGCCCCCACCCACCGGCGCATTCTCCCGCTCCTCCTCCAACCGCTCACATCGCTCCCTCAAATTTATCAGCTCGTCCTCGTCGTCCTGCGCCCGGCGCGTCTCACGCTCCTTCTCCCGTTGTCGCGTCTCCCGCAGCTCGTCGAGCTCGCGTTGAAGTGCACGCATCGCCGTCGTTTGCTCCTCCGCCCGTAGCCGCACCGTGTTCAGCTCCTCCTCCATCTGCCGCACGCGCGCTTCGCCGTCCATCCACTCCCGCTCCCGCTCATCCGCGTCCTCCCGCTCGCGCTGCAGCGTGGATATCTGCGTCTGCATCGTTGAGATGCGGGTCTCGTACTCGCGCCGGATCTTCTCCTCCTCCTCCCGGTTGTCCCGCCCCACGTTCTCCAACCGATCCGGCTCCCGGGCGCGATCCCGCCCGCCAGTCGACCGCCCGAACTTGTCGTACACCTCCTCGTCGTCATCGTCGTCTCTTATGAGGCGCGCACTCAGACCGTTGAGACCGCCGGCGGGGGTCTGTGGACTGAGGGGGTAATCGCTGGCGGTGTCTGGCGGTTCAGGGAGCGTGTCGCGTTCGCGCTGCCTGTCCCGCTCATCTCGGTCATCGAGGGTGCCGCCACTCTCGCGGGCCTCGCGACCATAGGGCACCTCGATGTACTCCTCCTCGATGGTGCTCTTGTTGGGGATGATGATGGCGCTGGTGGCGGTGGTGCTCTGCTGTGCGGTGAGGTTGCTCGTGTCGCTCATGCCGCTGCTACTACCTGGGCCGCGTTGGTTGCCGCGGTAGTCCCGTTCGCGGTCGCGGTCGTCGGAAGCGGCGGGTGGTGTCCTGGGATGGGCGACGGCGAGAAGAGGTGGTACTGGCGGCATATCCATTGTCGTCTGTACTGCGGCGACCACCATAATCATCGCTGGGGCGGCGGCGGTCTTCAGAGGGTCGTCGACTGCTGACACTGCTACCGCCATAACCACTGTCACCTGGACGGTCGCGGTCGGCGGAGGCGCGGCCATTATTGTTGTTGTTGCGTGGGGGGGAGTTGTTGGGAAAGTCGGAGACGGGATAATCGTCGTAGTTTGAGCCGGGGGTGATGTTGCCTGATGGCTGGGGGACAGTTAGCGGGGGTTGTTAGTTACATGACACAGTGAACGCACATCCTCCTTGAATTCAGGGTATCGACGACCGAGCTCAAAGTACACGTCGCTGGAGAGATCCTCGAAACGGGTTACGGGGAGAGTGGCGAGTTTCTGGCGGGCCTGGTTCCGTTTTGGATGGAACTCTTCGCGTACCGGGAGGAAGGGGACTACGACGACGTCAGGAAAAGGTGTAGAGACATTCCTAAGGGGGCGGGGCGTGCCTTCCTTCTCGTTCTTCCTGCGAACGAGTTCGTCGTAGACGTCGGTCGAGAGTTCATGGAACTGCTGGATTGTGAGGCGGGTGAGCTTCTGGCGGGCGGTGGAGCGCGAGTTGGGTGCGGCTGCGGAAGGTTAGTCGAGGCATTTAATGGGATGTAAGAGAGCGAACCCTTTGCAAGATAGGCCGCGAGATATCTGTCGAGCTCGTTGAAGTGGACCTCTGATACTGCACGGTAGTCGATTGGGGGCATAGGAGGGACATTCTTGTCGCGGAGGGGGCGGTATGACTCTGTCCGATAGTTTGATATTCCCGAGAAGGACGTCCCAGTCGGCGAGGGTGCCCTTGAGCGAGTTGCGGACTTCATGTTTGCTGGTAACCGTGCAGAAAGGAAAGGGCGTGGTTCTTATGTAATCTAACCGGCAATTCCCGTGCCATTCAACCACTATGGCACAGTGCTGGCATCCAGCTCGCTCGCTTCTCCTTCAACTGTCCCGCGTTCTAGGACCCGCCTACAAGAACAGGGCTATCTCCCCAAATAAAATGCCTGGCCAGCGTTGCAACGGCGGTGAATTGGCATCGTTTAAGGCCCAGATGAGCACAAGTTCTGGCCCTCCCGTTCTAATACTACGTGCCAGGCTAGACCCTAACATTCTCTGTTTACTTCGTCCAGAGCGTCTGAGCATTCTGTCTCGCTATCCCACAATGAGTCTTTCACTTTGATTCCAATTTCCCACATCAGATTCTTTTTCTGATCAGCTGGCCATGTTGCAGCTCAAGCTCTCAAGCTCAAGAAGAGGGAGACCAAAATTCAAGACAGTCTACCTTTTAATGCCGCGAATTTCCAACTGTAACATAAATTTAGCGCGCAGTTTACGTATTCCCCGACGCGCCGCGACGCGCGGTCCAAGCGATACTTTGTCCACGTCCATCTTGTTCCCACGCCCAACCCACGCCATGATGACCTGTCTAATACGCCTGTACCTCTACACACTGAATGGACGTCGAGCAGTTCCGCAAGCAGGCTACGCCGCCATTGACCGCATCTGCGACTACTACACGACCCTCCACTCCCGCCCCGTCTCCTCCTCCGTTCACCCCGGCTACCTCGCCCCCCTCCTCCCCACCCACGCCCCCGCCCAGGGCGAGGACTTTTCCGTTATCCAAGCCGATTATGACAAGTACATTGTCCCGGGTCTGACGCACTGGCAGCACCCCTCCTTCTTTGCGTACTTTCCCACCGCTGCTTCGTTCGAGGGCATCCTAGGCGATTTATACGCGACGGCTGCGCCCAATCCGGGGTTTAACGTGCGCCCATTCAAGCGAAAGTAAGTATGTAGGAAATTGACACACTTGCGCGCAGTGGTCATGCAGCCCCGCCGCCACCGAGCTCGAAGCAATAGTAATGGACTGGGCAGCCCAACTGCTTGGGCTCGCCCCAGCCTTCCACAACGCCGCCGGGACGGGCGGCGGCGCCCTCCAAACGACCGCCTCCGACTCGGCCCTGGTCGCCGCCGTCGCCGCCCGCGAGCGCTTTGTCTCTGCTCACCCGTCCGTCCCCTTAGACTCCCTAGTAATATATGTGACCACCCAGACGCATTCCCTCGGCCTTAAAGCCGCGCGCGTCCTCGGGCTGCAGGTCCGCGCCCTCGAGGTGACCGCGGCGGACCGCTACGCGCTGCGAGGGGACACCCTGCGCGCGGCCCTCCTCGAGGACATGTTAATGGGGCACAAGCCATTCATCTTGAGTGCGCATTTTTGCGGGTTTTGACTGTTTGAGTTACATCTTTACTGGCGGTATGGACAGTGGCGACGGTAGGCACCACGTCCTCTGGTGCGGTCGACAACCTCCCCGAAATCCAGGCAGTCCGTGCGTCTCCCTTTCCTCGCCGCTAATCTAATCTAATCATATCCCACTCGAGTCGCGGACCACCCCGACATCTGGCTCCACGTCGACGCCGCCTGGGCGGGCATCGCGCTCTGTTGTCCAGAAACGCGCGACGCCCTCTACCTCCCCGCCATCAACGCCGCCGCCGACTCCTTCTGCACGAATTTCCACAAGGTGCGACGCGTCCCCCGCTCCCAATGTATTTTGACAATCTGTGCCGTATATACTAACTACTACAGTGGGGCCTAGTCAACTTTGACGCGTCCACTCTATGGGTGCGCGATCGCCTCACCCTCACGCGCGCACTCGACATCACTCCGCCCTTCCTGCGCACCGCGCACGGCGACTCTGGTGCCGTCATCGACTACCGCAATTGGTCAGTAGCCCACTCTTTCCTGGATTCCCGTTTCCTCATTCGTCTAGGCACCTCGCTCTCGGGCGCCGCTTCCGCTCCCTCAAACTCTGGTTCGTCCTCCGCGGCTTCGGCGTCGCAGGCTTCCAAGCCCACATCCGCGCCGGTATCAAGCTCAACGACATATTCAACACCCTCCTCGCGAAATCCGAGGTCCTCGAGCTCGTGACGCCCCCGTCCTTGGCCCTGACGGTGTTCCGGTTGACACATATGAATGGAAATGGGGACACCGATCTTAACGCGCTCACCGCGTCTTTCTTCGCGCGCCTCGCGCGGCGGCCCGACCTCGCTATCACGCAGACGGTGCTCAATGGCGTCTTCTGCGTGCGCTTCGCGGTCGGCGCGGCACGCACCACCGAGGCGCATGTACGCATTGCGTTCGCAGTGATCGAGGAGGAAGCGTACGTGACGCTCAGGGAGGACGAAGAGACGCGCGCTGTGTGAAGTACTTAGGGGCAAACCGGAGTAAATTGTCGTAGCAGCATTGCAATTCATTGTTTGTTGGACAAGATGGATGTACTACAGATGGACGGTGGGTGGATGTGAACGAAAGGAAAGTGTAGTTGAGTACGTATGGTATTCGGTGATCTGGTTATACAACATGGATTGCGGGAAGGGGAATAATGAAAACGAGAACGATAACAGTGCCTATACAAGACAAGAAAGCGCGGTGGGGAATAATAACGAAAGAGTGTGGGGATATAATAAGATAAGTATCGGGAAAATAAGGAACAAGGACATACATGGGCAGAAAGGAGGGAGGTGAGAAGTACACACAGCGAACGAAATACACCTCGGGGACGCTGGCCGAGTTAAATATCAATCGGAGGCTCAAACAGGTTTCCCCTTGAGCGTCTGCATCAGCGACTTGAGCCCTCCGAAGCGCTTCGTCTGCGCATCCTGCTTCCCCGCCGCCGGTGCGGGGGAGAATCCCATCCTAGTCAGCTTATTCGCGCTCGCAAGGTGGCGCGCGGTGAGTTTCGGCTGGGTGCCATGGCCATGGGGTGCAGTCGACACGCGCGTGAGCGCGGGCCCGAGCTCAGTGTCGAGCGACTCGACGCCGTCGAGCGAGCTCACCCGACTCAGTCCGAGTCCGAGTCCGAGCTCGGGGTCGGGTGTGCGCGCGCGCCGGACGCGGTTGTTCGCGTGTACGACCTCGGCAGCGGTCGCGGCCGTTTGCGCGACGATAGGCACGCTGCGCAGGTCCGTCTGCGACGACACAGCGGAGGTGGAGCGGGAGGAGTGGTGCGTTGGCGCAGCTGCAAGACGTCCGTCAGCCAGAGCACACAAAGTAAAAATGAAAGCGAAAATGAAACGTACACTCCGTCGAGGGGCTATCCGTCCCACTACTCGTATGTGGTCTCTTGGGCTCCTTTACCCGTCTCCGCGACGCCGCAGGCCTCACATCAAGACTGTTCTGCCTGTCAACGCCATTATGCGTTGCCTGTGGACTCAGGTTACTCCGCGCTCCCGTCGACGACGTACTCCGCGCAGTCTTCAACTTCGGCCGCGCCTCCGTCGGCGTATCGTCCTGCGATTCAACAGGGCTCGTCTCCTGCCGAAACCGCCGTTCCAGCTCGAGACTCTCCCCATACGCCGCAAGCCGCGCACTCAGCGGCGTCCACCCAGCAGCCTTAGTGTCTGTCACCACGACGGGCATCTCGAGGATATCATGCAGCTCCTTCTGCACGAGCGCCTCCGCCTGCGCATGCGACGATATCAGACTAAGGTTGATGTCCAGCGGCGTGTGCGACCGGCGCTCGTTCAGGCGGTTGGGGAGTTGCAGCTTTGTTTGCGCAGGACTCGGACCAGTATTACCACCCTCCACACCCTCGAGCGGCGCCTGAAGCGGCATGGGACTCCCCTGCGGCGACACCGCCAGCATCTCGGGCGCCTGCAGCGGCGTCGTCACCGTAACGCTGCCGCTCCCGCTTGTAGTCCCGCTCGCACTCATCTGTGGGTTGATCTGGCTCTCCGTCGTGCTCGTGCTGCTCACAGAGTCCCCGCGGCCGCGGTTATCCGTCGGCGGCGAGAGCGAGATATTGTTTGGCGGCGAACGTGGCGACTTGCCATCAAACGGTATAGGGGGTGGCTTGTTGATGCTGAAGGGAAAGTCTGTCCGCAAGGTGGGGTCTTCCACGGGGGACAAGGACGACTGTGAGGACGAGGTGAGCGAGAGGCCGCGCGGTCGCGTGTCAGGGATCGGAATTGGGACGGGGATGGGAGAACGCGCGACCTTGGTGAGGCGCGAATTTGCCAGGGGCCGGCCATAGGCGTACTCGTCTTCGTCCTCGTCGTCTTCCATAAACGTCCGCTCGAGCGCCTCGAGATCAAAGTCCGAGACCGCAGCGGGTGCCGAATCAGGCAGCTCTCGCTCGCTGCTAAGGTCGTTCCTCAACCTCGAAAGGGAGCCCGCACTTGTACTCCCACGCAGCCCCAACGACGACCCACTCCGTCCCGGACTATCCTCGCCCCGGCGACTACTCGTCCCGGATGCTGGGTCGAACCTCAGAGCTCTAACAGCCCCGGGTGGTGCCGGCGCATTCGAAACACTCCGATTATGTGCCCTTAGAATGCCTGGCCTCGACTTGCCAGCTCCTTCGGCAGCAACGACAAAGTCGTCGTCAAACACCGAGCCGCTTCGATTCCCCGAACTGCTCCCCCTTGACCCCGACCTGTCGCGCACATGCCCCGGACGGAACACGTTGAGCCGCGAAAAGCTGCTTATGGAGCCGGGACTACCTCCCTCATGCAGTGCGCCGCCCATGAACATAGCCGGCTCAAAAGACGAGCTCGCGCCGGAACCTGATCGGTCCCGCTGTTGGTGTTGCGCGAGGGCGTTATGCAGGTCCACAGCTAGTGGGACGGGCGGCCGAGATGGGGATTTGTGCATCCCAGGGAGTTGTTGCGACTGCGTCGAAGGGGACATGTTAGACGGCGCACGGCGCATATAATGCGGGCTAGCTTCCGTGAGGTTGGCCGATGCTGGGGAGGAGTCGCCTGACAAGGCCACACTCGAGGAGGATGCAGACGCGGGAGGGGGAGCAGAGGTGGAAGAAGTGGGCTGCGTACTCGTTCGCTCCAATGGGACCCCGGTGGAGCTCCCCTCAGGACCCTTTTTGAACATGTTCAACAAAGAGTACTTGCTCCCCAGCTTCCTGCTCGCTCCGCCACGGCCCTGCGACGATGACTCGGCCTCGCCGCCGCCTTGGTCTGCACCGGTACCTGCCGACCGCGGTCGACGGGGATTTGCACGAGTTGCCAACGATGTCTTTCGGTCGACACGCGGCGGAACGGGGTATGTGATTTGGGGGAGAGACGGCCGACGAGATCCGGGGTCTATCGGGCTTGGGCTGGGGCTGTTGGAGTAAAAGGTATATTCCCCAAACGGCTTCATGCCGGGTGAAGGTGGGGGCGTTGACGTCGACTGATTCTGCTGCAGGTTGGAGGTGGAGGCGGAGGGTAATGGGGGTTTGAGGGCTTCAGACGAGCCTTGAGGTGTTCAGACGAGCCTTTGAGCATGCTGAGGGCGGTGTCCATTGAGCGCTTCATGTGTATACGCCTTCGGGTGGATGACTCGGCCTCGCCCACAGAGCCATCACGATCGCGACTCGTGAAGCGGTTCACGGAGCACCGACTGGTGGGTCCTCGGGTTGATCCCCCGGAGCCTGACGCTCCCGGAGGTCGCGATCCTTGTTGAGGATCCAGGTGCTGAGTACGTCTGCGCACTCGTCCCATCCGTTCTGGCGGGCGAGCATCTCGGGAGTGATGCCATGCTTGTCCGCGCGGTTTGCATGGGCGCCTCTGAGGAGGAGGGTTGTGGACGATGTTGGTGTTGCCGTTTGCGGCGGCGAAGTGGAGCGGGGTGCTGCCGCTTGTGCCTACGATGGGGGCGGAGGTATCTCTGTTTTTGTCATTCGAATAGCGGCGGGGCAGTCTAAAGGACAAATTGAATAAAACGGAAGCAAATGGCGAGGGGCTACACACCGTGGCGCATTGACATCTGCGCCGCGCTCGATGAGGAGTTTCACGACGCGCTCGTTTCCCCCGGCGCGGCTGCGTGGAGCGGAAGGACGCCATCTGACACAAACAAGGTGAGGACACGGCGTGGCGACGGAGAGCAGCAGACGCACCAAGGACAGAGTTTATTGGCTGGCCACGGGCGAGGGCGTACTCGACGAGGCCGACGTTGCCCGTTGCAGCGGCAGAGTGCAACCCAAGACTCGGGACTGGAAAAAGGAATAAAATATTAGAGTTGTATCGGAGTGGGATTGGCTATACTTGCATTCTCTGTCGACATTGTAGCGAGCCTCTGCCTTGTTCGTCCAGAGGGGGACGGGCATCGCAAGCCAGTTGGATGAAGCGTACAAGACAAAGCCACGCGCTAATCCATCGGCCAAACTTGCACTCCGCCCCCGGCATCTGTTGCCGAATCACATCCTGCTTCCGACCACAACAACACGCTCCCTCCATCGCGGACCAGACAGTGCCCCAGCGCCAATTCCTTCTGATCTTGATTCTCGCATGAGCTACACTGCGCGGACACCGGCCTAGCCATATGCAATTCCAAGAGACCACTGCCCTTCTAGAACAATATACCAGTCCGCGAAGCATCTTTTGTGTATCCCTCGAGGCGCCTCATCAAGTTTCGCCATACCATCCTGTTCCGAGCTGCCCACCACCGCCCGCCTGCCCTAATTTTGCTTGATACGCATAGGATCCTCGAGTTCGATTCTCGTCATCCGTTATCATCTCAAACGCAACTGGTCTTCTGGGCTTCTGAAAAATCTCCGTCTTCTACGCCACAATTCTGCGCCACCTGGACGGAGACGTTGCAATTATATTTTGTACAGACAAACAAGATAATTTTTAATACACCTCATA
>JARIHR010000254.1:0-22651 GCA_029281495.1 Mycena filopes | reverse complement strand
GAGTACCCAAAGCCTCCGCTGAATATGGGACGAAAAGGCAAAGGCTTGGAAACGAGAGTATGCGCCGCTTCGATGCGTGAGTTCAGCGGGGTCCCGACATAAGTAACGCCCGTAGTGATGCGGCCTCAGGTGTTCCCTGTGTCTGCAGACCGCCCGGGAACCAGTTTGCTGCAAAGACGGCCATCTGTTCTGCAAAGAGTGCGCTGTGAATGATCTATGTCGGTCAATTCCTCCATCCCCACCTATTCATTTCACACAAGCGGGTCAGTAAGCCAGAAGAAAGACCTGAAGCGACAAAAGGAAAAGGCCGAGCAGATCAGGAAGGAAATACAAGCACAAGTGTGAACAGCCAAAGCCGCCGCAAGAGAGCGTGTGCACAAGATTTCGAACGCGGTCACTCGGACTGGCACTACTCCTTCCTCTTCCCATCCCTGCAGTTTTCTTCTGGTGAATCCACCTCGACTGGGACGAAACGCCCATTCTCCATTGGCTTTCGAGTTTCCCCCCCTCTCATGTCTCGGATCTCGTTGCCCAGGCCGAGGACGCTGCTGCGCGGGGCGATCGCAAAGGGAGCAAGCCGAGGCAGCGAAAAGGGGTTTCTTCCCGATTTTGGCTTGCCTTCACTGACGCCAACATTCGGCGGCGTTTGCTGCTCGGGATGTGTTGGCTGCCGGAGGCAAATCTTCAGAACTCAAGATCGGAGCCATGTGCCGGGGCGGCTGGGGATAGACACTCGTTTTGCGTACGTTATCATATTCAAACAGCTTCACTTGATCCTGAGACGAAGTTTCCAGGTTGAAGGACTTGCTATCCGTGAAATTCAGCTATCACTGTCGAGGGCAAGGAAGGTGCTGGGTTGAAAGAAGGCCATAGGATCTGGGAGAGGCGGTTTGTCCGTCGTGCATGAAAAGCTTTCCAACACGTTAGCATGTTCCGTGCGTTAAGCACATGTTCTCACTCTTGCCCTCAACCACTCATTCTCTTTTCCCAGTGATGAAGCCATGTTCCCATGTTGTCTGTCGCACTTGCACCGAGACACTGGTTCGCGCCCGCCCACCCACCGGCTCCAACTCAAGATCCCCACCCAAAGACGAAGCGGCGAAGGAGACGGAGGAGGCACATGCCTGTGTTGTGTGCGATGCGCGGTTTAAAGAAGAAGGATATCCTTGACTGAAACGAGAAGGCACCGGTTTCGCGAGCGGTGGGCTCGCCGAGAGCAGTCGCGGGGGAATCTCATTCCAAGGATAATTACATGGTACATCAATATCTCATCGCACAACCTAAAGCCTAGTAAGTGAAAAAAAAAATCTGCGCGAGGCCATCCTTCGTCAAAACCTACCCTTCCATAACCCACCGGTTTGGGTGTGGCGCCTCTTGTCGAATGTACGCACCAAGCTCAGAACTCCACACAAATTCGTGGTTCAATAGCCGCGTAAGAGTTTCGAACGCACCAACGTCCGCAAACGGTACTCCGGTACGCGGGTCGAGGTACCGCGCATTTCTAACCAGTAAGGGGGGCATGGTTGCGTGGGTCGCGCTAAACCGTATTCAAGATTCAGAGGTAAAACGGCCGATACAAGCACAACTTACAAAGGGGGTCGTGTTTTTTCCCAAATACACCTTCACGTCTTCCCAGTTGACATGCGAGCCGAACATTGCCGTCATTGTCGCGTCCCAAGAAGGTTTTGAAAATGGGCGCGGTCTGACCACGGTTGTTCGTGGAACGGCCGGCGTTTGGCGGAGGGATCTCAGCGACGTGGGTTTTCCTCATGCACGACGTAGTTACGCGCCACCTTCTCAGTTCGCGTCACGAGTGGGGGCGGGGGTGTAGGGGATATACGGAAGGGTAGGATTAGGGCGGTATGGCGTGCTGGACGAGGGGAGCGAAGTCGGTGAGGGGTATGAGGTGGGCGCCGCCTGTGATGTGGCTGGATACTAAGTGCTGGCGTGGGATGCGGCAAGGTTGCTGCTACCCAGGTGATATGCGGGGAAGACGAAGCCGCCGCTGCTTGCCGCCGTGTAGCTATAGTTGTAGGTGGGGGGGCGGTGGGGGTTGGGACAATCAACTTTGACCTCCTCCATCCGACTTAACCACCGCACGAGCGGACCGTTCACCGTAGGTCGAACCACGCGCGCACGGCGTCGCTTTTCTTCCTCGACTTTGAGGTAGTCCCGGTGCTGATGATATTTCCTTCCTCGGCGTCGAGAGCGCGGGCTATCAGGTTCCCCTTGCGATATCGTTCGCACTTCAGGACGGGCCTTTTTCGGGGCTTGGGAAGCCTGGACCACACTTATAGTAGACAAAATCCGCAAAATTATCGAGTCTGCTGACCTTTCTTTGCTCTGAACGTTTCAATCTGGTTTCCGTCAGTGAGGTGTTCAGCACAGTATGCTTGCGCATGCTCTGCCGGTGGCCGAGTGGCCTCTCCGCGATGGCTTCACCTGTCGCAGCATTAACAGCACCGCCTAACGCGACACGGCGTCTGGGCTTTGGCGGAGCCACAACGACTTGGGGATTGAAGGTAGCCTTGTTGCGCGCATGCGCGGCGTCAGTCGCCTTCTCGAGCCGCGAGCGCGTCGCCTGCAACACACATCACCGGGTAAGCTGAGTCCGAGGCGGGCGGCGACAGGGACGCGTGCCTTCCGCGCGCGCTTCTTCCTCCTCCTGAGCGGCTGTCTCCCCAGTCGCATCTTCGTTTCTGGGCGCCTCGTCGTCCGTGCTCTCAAAATCTGCGTCAAGATATCCTCCTCGTCTGTGCTAACTCTCATGTCGGCGAGAGCGAAGTAGGGGGGCACACGCACCCTTGTCGTTGGTAAAGTCCCCGTCCTCCTCCACGTCCTCCAACGAACCTTCTAGCTCGGCCATCGCAACCGCCATTCTGCATTTGCATGATTTTCTCGAGCCTTTTCACGCGCGAATAAAGACCCACACCGATTACCAGCATTACTTCGCCGTGAGCGCCGCGTGACGAGGAGCCTCCTCGGGGGCAGAGGGCGCGTCGAGGTCCATATCGGCGACAAGGGAAGGCACGATGGCGGTCAAAATCAACAACTGTAAATCTTGACGGTGTTGCATCCTACATTCATGGCGCGCGGTTCCAAGCGCGCGGGGCCCTCTGTGCTTTCCCAGCTGGTCGCGCATTTAAGAGGTGCCGTTTTAGCGTGGCCATTTCTTTCGTCAATCTTAGGTCTTGTAGCGCCGCCAAAACTTTCATTACCAGGAATCAGCTCGTTGCACCTGACCCTGGCTGCTCGCAACGACCACTTTGGCGCGCGGTGCGTTTGGCATTTGCAAATCGTGCAGTCGACTCACGGAAGCGAAACTGAAGCCACTTTTGAAGGAGCAGCTCCCGCGCATCCGCTTCGCGAATCCGGACATGCAAATACATGTCCGCAGAATGACCAAGCGACCGTATGAAGAATGGCGACCGGAGCTGCAAATATCGTTTCGTACGTCTAGGCACCGTCTAAATTCATCTCTTCGACTAAAATTATTTTCGCAGGCGATGGTAACACCGAAACTCTGAATCTACATTCAAAGTGGTCGACCGCCATTGTGCGGGAGCTCATGGACTTGGCTGGAGCCCCGTCATGGCTGCGGTGGAAGGCCGAAGCGGCGCGTACTGGTGTTCCCCTCGTTCCCGGCGCCGAACAGGAACCCCAGGTCTTCGCGGAGGACGTGCCGGAACCACGCTTTACGCTTGATGAATGGCGCGCCAAACACTCGCGCAAGGAGCGACGGCGGCTTGAGCTCGAAGCAGCTGGCGCGTATAGAGGGCCCACGACCAAACGGGAGGATCCCGCTGTAGTGGTGGAGCCTGCTGCTCCGACGCCGGAGGAGCTGGCGGCTGAGGCGGCCAAAGCGAAAGAGGAGGCCGACAAGCGAAAGGCGGCGAAAAAAGAGGCCCGGCGCGCAAGATTGGACGCGCCGCGACTCGCAGAGGAAGAGGCAGAGCGGCGTGTAGCATTGGAACTGCTGTCCAAGCCAAAGACGGGGGCGGCAGCGATACTCCCATAACTTACTTGAGAAATTAAAAATCTTCGATAACGGACCTGTGTGTGCTTTATTTTCTGACTGCCAAGTTACATACTACAAAAATCCTTGTACATCTCTTTGAGCCGATTAGGATTACGCGTAGTTGAGTCGGAAGATATCGTTGAAGCTAAGGTTAAGAGTTAAAAACGCGCCAAATGAAAGGGGAAGCGACATACACATAGTAACTGGCCCCATCCGGGATGAGATGGAAAACCTGACTGAACTGGAGGGGATTGGGACTGTCGTCAACCTGGCGCAGAGTGAGCGGATGCCGGTGATTAGCAGCCTGGACGCACCACCAACAGGCCAGTCACGCTGACGAGGATGCTCGCGACGGTGCCGGACGAGGGCTGCGCGTCCCTTGTGGTGACCTTGTGCTGGACCTTTTGGAAGGGCAGGTTCACCAATTTCTCTGCGATTGCGGGGGCACCTGCGATCTGGGAGCCCTCGAAGGATAGCATAGAGTTGTCGCGCTGTGGGATGGCGAGATCGCGAGAGATCCTGGACGACGAAGCGCGGTTGAACCTACGTAGAGTGCGGCGAGGCCAGAGCGATCCGAGTCGAAGGTATTGTAGTAAAAGTCGACAAATTGAGTGGCGACCGCGGCTGGGTCTGCCATGAGTGATGGAGAGAGGTAGGGGGAGAGAGCAGCAGGTGTTGGATGGGGTTGCGGCAAAACAGTGAGGATGCCATCGGCTTTGAGGTTAAACAACGTCCTCAATCCCACTCCAACACCTCCTAGACACGAACCATAGACGACCAGTCATGAGCGAAGCCCCACTCGCAGCCCCAGTCGCAGCCAGCGCGAGCGCACTCCCAGAGGGCATCACAGACCCTAATTACAAGCCTTTGCCCGGGCGACTGGGCAATCTCACCGTGATCCAGCAACATGCCCTCGACAAGTTCAAGAAGGAGCTCGTCGAGGACGGAGTCTATATTGAAGGCGAGCAGCGCATGGGCGATGCGACCCTCCTCAGGTCGGTGCTGCAATTTTGGCATGTTCTGCGCTCCATCCTCATCGCATCAGGTTTCTCCGCGCACGCAAGTTCGATGTCCCCAAGGCGAAGGAGATGTTCCTCGCCAACGAGCAGTGGCGCAAGTCCTTTGGCGTCGAGGACATTGTCAAGTAATCCGTCCGACGCACTATCATCCCGCCATCTCCTCATTCGTGGCACTCCAGGAACTTCGACTTTCCAGAATTGCCCGAGGTGGACAAGTACTATCCCCAGTATTACCACAAAAACGACAAGGTGAGCGCCCCTGCGGTGATAATGGAGGAAAGGAGTGCTCATGTGCCGTTCAGGACGGACGCCCAATATACGTCGAACGTCTGGGCATGCTCGACCTCAAAGCGCTCTACGCCGTAACGACGCAAGAGCGCCAGCTGAAGCGTCTCGTCCTCGAATACGAAAAGTTCATCCGCGATCGGCTTCCTGCGTGCTCCGCCGCTGCCGGTCACCCTGTCGAGACGTCATGCACGATCCTCGACCTCCAGAACGTCTCCCTCAGCAACTTTTATCGCGTCAAGGACTATGTCTCGCAGGCCTCCAGCATCGGCCAGAACCGTTACCCCCCGAGTGCATGGGCAAATTTTACATTATCAATGCCCCGTTCATGTTCTCCACCCGTCTGGAGCTTCATAAAGCCGTGGCTCGACGAGGTCACCGTTGCCAAGATCGATATCCTCGGTAGCGCGTACAAGGACAAGCTGCTCGCCCAGATCGATGCCGAGAATCTCCCCAAAGAGTTTGGCGGTAAATGCGCTTGCCCCGGCGGCTGCTCGCTCAGTGATGCGGGCCCTTGGAACCCATCGGGCCGCAAGGAGACCGAGAGTGGTGGAAAGGTTCTGTCGGGATGAGCGTCAGAGCCTGGATGTCTATGTATTCTAAGTACACGCCGTAATAATTTTACACTGCTATTGAGCAGGGATACCAAGTACATAGCCAAAACGGAACAGTTAGAGTAGTACGCAGCTATCTCTCAAGGAGAATTCTATACAAAGCATTGCCAGATGATACAGATGTGTCAGTCGTTCATAGTCGTTCCCTGCGTCTACACCTTACGCGTCCGTCATCGCCGTATCGACGACCTCGCCCCCCGCGCGGACGCATAGAAAGATGACGTCCTTGATGACTTGCGCAATGAGCCCGTGCTGCGCCTCGACGGCGATTTTGGTGCTGGCGGACGGTCAAAACACGCTCAAGGAGGGAGGTGGACGGAGGGCACCCATCGCGGACGCTCTTTGCGAGCTGGTTATCCTCCTTCTTCTTGTCTTCTTTCTCTTTCTAAAGAAGGGTCACGGATGAACACGGATGAAGGAGAGGGAACGGACCTTTGCAGCAAAGTTCTGAGCTATCTGGGAGAACGGGGACCGCGGCGCGTGTTGACGCGACGGCGGACTGCGCTTTAGCAAGCTTCTGGTGCAGATCCGACAATTGTGAGACAGCGTAGGCGCGGTTCTAGGGCAATAAATGCGTTAGCAGAGCAGTTATGCAACCACGCGACGTACGTACAGAGATAAGCGGGCTCTGGCTGAGTGTGTTGACCCAGTATTTGTTCCACAGCATCCGAGGAGCTCCGTGTCAAGACTTGACTTGAATATCTCGACCTCGAGCTGGTAGTATTGGCCCGCGTGGACACCAAAGTCCTCGATCTTGCTGAGGGGGATGCTCTGGTATTCGGAGGCGGAGGCGGCACTTGGAGGGGTGTAGTTCTCGGGGAAGGTGCGGAATGCGCCAATGTCGACTTTGCCGGCGGAAACGGTGCGGTTGGGGTCGACGACGGACAGCGACAAAGGGGTCTTGGAATTTTTGGTTGTTGAGCTGGGTGTTGACATCGATACCTGACAGCCAGCAGCCGTAGCCAGGGTGAGAGTGGTACCATCCGATGGCGTGTTCGAGGCGGCCGGCCTGCGAGTGAGTAGGTGGGCAACGCCGCGAAAGAGAGGGTGCACGGGTGCGGACCTTTTCGCTCTTCTCGATGTACTCGACCATGTACTCGTTCGCCTCGCTCGCGGCATTGACACGCGTCTCGGTGCCCTGGACGGGGAGGGCAAAAGAGTCCATGATGACGAGGGAGGTGCCGACGACCTTGCCCTGCATCAGGCCCATGATCTCGTGGGGGACGCCAGAGCGCGCGTGAATGACCATCTTGATGAGGGCGACGGCGGATATCTTGCAGGATTTGAAGTAATGTGGGCTGGGCGCAGAAGGAGTGAGTGGAGGGTAAAGTCGGCGAGGACGCGAATAACGGACTCCTTTGTCCAGGGCTGCTCGCGATTGATGCGCTTGTTGGCCTCGACGTCGAATCTGTATATTTCATCCTCGGGGGACACTTCGAGCACGTCGTTGGCGAGCGAAAACGTCTTGAGCGCGGTGCTGCTGCTCGAGTGAGACATGGCGACGCGCGTAAGAGTCCAGCCAAGCACTGCAAAACAAACTGCACAGCCACATTTGGAAGGGCCACAAAAAAGCCAGAAACTTGTTTCACCCAAAACTCCCCTCAAGACCGACCGACCGCCAATCGCCAAGTGAGCCCTGCTCCGTCCATTGCCCCCCGCTGCCGCCCCTGCTCGCTGCTCAAAGTCTGTGGAGAAGGGAACACGAGAGGACTGGATGGCGGCGTCGGCGTGCGGATGTCGACACGGACTGACTTTTTTTTCTTTCAACCAGAATGGGCCTGCAGGAATTCCAGGTTATTGGGCGTCATCTGCCCACAGAGTCGGACCCGACGCCCAAAATCTACCGGATGCGCATATTCGCGCCCAACGAGGTCGTCGCAAAGTCCCGGTTCTGGTACTTTCTCCGGTGCGCCCGTCCTGAAATTCATCCTTGTTGTTATTCTCATCCCTCCCCAAGTCAACTGAAAAAGGTTAAAAAGGCCAATGGCGAGATCATTGGCGTCAACGTCGTGTGTAGCATCCCTTGCAGCCCACAACAGGCAGGCGGACAGGGTTCTCACCTTTTCTAGATCCACGAGAAGAAGCCCCTCAAGGTCAAGAACTTTGGCATCTGGCTCCGCTACGACTCTCGCTCCGGCACGCACAACATGTACAAGGAGTTCCGCGACCTCTCCCGCGCAGACGCTGTCAAGAGCCTCTACCAGGACATGGCCGCCCGCCACCGCGCACGCTTCCGGTCCATCCACGTCCGTGTTTGCTGTATACCCACACCCATGGCGTTGCTGAACCCCCCGCAGATCCTCCGTGTGGTAGAGATTGAAAAGTCCGCCGACATCCGCCGCCCGTACATCAAGCAGCTCATGATCCCCAACCTCAAGTTCCCCCTCCCGCACCGCATCACAAAGGCCCGCTCGACCTTTGTTGCCAATCGGCCTGCAACGTTCTAGGCAGATGCTGGGTAGTAGTTATGTTGGATGTATATGCATTGCTATGAATTCCATGCGCGTCTGGCAGATATGTTTCAAAACGCGTGACTGTCCCGTTTGGTCCTGTTGTGCGCCACTTTGTCGTTATAACGCGTCGATCCAACCGCGTCGACCTCCGCGCTCCTCTATTCTGTTGTATCGTGGTTCTAAAGCCCTGGCCTTGGAACCAAACAGCCATGCCCCTGAAGCAAATCGAGGTATGCGACTTCAAGTCCTATCGCGGCCACCAAACAATTGGGCCATTTAAAAACTTCACCTCCGTTATTGGACCGAATGGCGCCGGAAAATCAAACCTCATGGACGCGATATCTTTCGTCCTCGGCGTCAAGAGCGCCCAGCTGCGGAGCTCCCAACTCAAGGACCTCGTCTACCGGGGTCGGCGGCTCGGCAAGAGCGGGATTGAAGGGGAAGAGGACGAACCTGACACCGCCGCCGAAGACGACGACGCGCAGCAGGGGGAGGGCTCCGCAAAGAAGGCTTGGGTACTCGCCGTATATGTCGACGCGGAAGACAAGGAGTGGCGCTTCAGACGAACGTGAGCCTTCCAGCTGTCCGCAGGCTCCCGTTCTGATTCACCTTTCAGAATATCTACCACCGGCGCCTCCGAGTACAAGCTCAACTCCAAAGTCGTGACCTACAATGCGTACAACGCGGCCCTCATGTCCCACAACATTCTCGTAAAGGCAAAGAACTTTTTGGTTTTCCAGGGAGACGTCGAAGCCGTCGCCTCCCAGTCCCCACGCGAACTTTCTCGCCTCATCGACCAGATCAGCGGTAGCTTGGAGCTTGCGCCTGAATACGAACAGGCAAAAGAGGCGCAGGACCGCGCGACGGAGAACGCGACGTTCAATTTCACCAAGCGTCGCGGCATTGCTGGAGAGATCAAGCAGTACAAGGAGCAAAAGGGCGAGGCTGACCGTTTCGATTCACTCTGTCAGGAACGGGTGCGCGACCGCAAACTGTTTTGTGCCTTGTTACTCATTATATATGTAGGACCAACGCATCATGCACCGCATACTCTTCAAGCTGTTCCACATCGAGGAGGCGATCGAAGCGAATGCGCGCGACATTCGCGTGCAGAACAAGGCCCTCAAAAGCCTTCGCGCGGAGCAGCGCGTTCACGATCAGGCGCTAGAGACTGCGCGAGCGGAGCAAGCCAAGACGCGTACCGGGGTTATGCAGATGGAGAAGAAGATCAAAAAGGCGGAGAAGGTGCTCGATGGAAAGCGCCCTGACCTTGTCACTGCAGAGGCCCACATCGCGCATGCCAAGCGCAAGCTCACGAACGCCACCAAGGCAAAGGATGGGCTCGATTCTCAGCAGGAGGCGCTTGAGACCAAGGTCAAGAACCTGCAGAAGGAGTTGACAAGCGTCAAGAAAGCCGCCGACGTCGCTCAAGGTCAGTCCTCCGTGATCTGCTACTTTCCTACATCTAACTCCAAGTGAGAAGAGGCTCAGCGAAAGGGCGTCTCAGCATAACATGGCCCTCGGCGAAGAGAGTCTGATCGAATATCGAAGACTGTAAGATCACCGCTCTTGGTCGTCGTCCATCGTCTGAATTCCTTGTAGAAAAGCCGCCGCGAGTGTCCTGGCTGTAGATGAGCGACAGTCCCTCGAAACCCTTACCCGCGAGCACAAGATTACCGCTCGGACGCTAGGGCAGCTCAAGGAAAAGCAGACGGGACTGGAGGAGAACCGCCAGTCGCGAACGGCGGATCTGGAAGTACAAAGCGCTCGTAAAACTGAGGTACGTTGCATTGCACCAGCAACTCATATTTTGTGTCCTCATGCTGATGGCGATGCACGTAGCTCGATGAGAAGATCGCTACTTTACAGGCAGACCTCACCAAGGCGCGGCAGGACCTGGACAACCAGCAATCGGAGCGTACGAAGATCAAGTAGGCTTCGGCGCTGTGCTACTCTTGTCGAGCCTAACTTGCGAATAGGCAACTGGAAGCGCAAGCAAATGAGCAGCTTGCAAAATATCTACGCGCAACTCCTGCAAGCCGGCGTAGATAAGCACGAGTCGGAACGAGAGACCAAGCTGAAGGAGACGTTGGCGAACCTACAACGGCTGTTCCCGGGTAGGTTTCCGTTCTAGTCCTTCTCAGGGTGTAGTCTAAATTGTCGCACCCAGGCGTACGCGGCCGCGTCGTCGACTTGTGCAAACCTGCTCAGCGAAAATACGAGACCGCGGTATCAGTCGTCCTCGGTTGGAACATCGATGCCATTGTGGTCGACACCGAAAAGATCGCGATAGACTGTATCGAGGTGTGTCTCCTGCCTTGGACTTCTGGTTGCGCCGTTCATTCGCGATCCGCGCAGTATATGCGCAACCAGCGGGTCGGTCAAGCGACCTTCATACCCCTTGACACGATCCAGGCCAAGCCTATCAATGACAAGTTTCGCTCGTTTGCAAAAGGCGCCCGACTCGCGGTGGACGTCATCCAGTTCGAGCCGACGGTTGAGCGTGCCATGCACCATGCCTGTGGGAACGCTCTGGTTTGCGACACGATGGAGGTCGCGCGATACGTGTGTTACGAGAAGGGGCAGGAAGTCAAGGGTGCGTTTCCTTCTGATCGTCCGTATGCTGAGAGTTGATTGGTGGTAGCTGTGACCCTCGAGGGGACCATCATTCATAAGAGTGGACTCATTACCGGCGGTAAGAGTACCCACAACAGCGGCAAAAAGTGGGACGAGAAGGACGTTCAAGGTCGGGCTGGCGTTCAATTGTCAAGTTGATCGCCTCTAAAGACGGGTTCCCTCATATGTTACAGGTTTGACCCGCACCAAAGACGGGTTGATGAACCAGCTGCGCGAATTAGCCAAGCAAAAATCACGAGGCCAAACGGATGAAAATCTCATCGCGGAGATTGCTCGAATCGAATCGGCGTCGACCCTAGCAAAAGACGATCTCGTGCGTAACTGATTCATTTCACGATTGCGCGAGTTTTGATTTTGTTACCCAAGAACGCGTGCAAACTCCGCCTAACGGGTATCCGCGATGAGCTAAAGCATATCGAGAAGGAGCTGAAGAAGAATGCGCCTGAACTGAAAAAAGTGCGAGACTATCAAGCCAGCTCCACCTTCGCGCCTAACTCAGTATCCAGACCCAGGCAACGTATGATACGCTTCAGAAACAGATCGGGGAACTAGAGGATACGATTAATAATGCTGAAGATGCCACCTTCGCCCCATTCTGTCGCAAGATCAAGGTCGCCAACATCCGCGAGTATGAGGAACGTCAACTAAAGGTCGCACAAGAGGAGAGCGAGGCGCGCTTGCGGTTCGATAATCAGATTGCCCGGCTTAGTCATCAGTGCGGTATCCCTGCTCCCTCCCTCCTTGGGCTGACGATCAAGCCAGGTCTGACTTTGAAAACGAGACGCTCAAGGGCATACTGGAACGCATAACGAATTTAGAGAAGACCGTCAGCGCAGAGCAGGTCAACCTTGTGAAACTGGAGAAGCAGAAAGAAGCGGCGCAGGGGGATATTTCGGATTCGGAAGATGCCATCGGCGTCCTGCGCGAGGAGTTGTCGGGCCTGCAAGCGGCGCTTGACGAAAAGACCAAGAATGTCGAGCAGGTCAAACGCACGACAACCAAAGCATCCAAGGTCCTCGACCAAGCCCTCAAAGAGATTGCTTCAAAGGTAGGAGAACCTCCTCCTGCCTGAAGCGAGCAGTCGCTGATGGTAAGTGCCCGGACAGAACGACGAAATCGAGAAGTCGGCCCTGGAACGTTCGTCGATATACCGCAAGTGTCGCTTGGAAGAAATCAAACTCCCGCTACTCCAGGGCAACCTCAAGAACGTTCCCATGGAAGAGGTGCGCAATTTCTGAGGATACTTTGGTCGGCTCCGATTTATCGCATTTGAAGAACCTACGGGAAGAAGTGGCCATGGATGTGGATGATGACGAGGACGGCACTCAGCAACCGCGTAGAGTCCAAGACTTTGGTATCGAAGTTAATTTTGAACAGCTGGATGACGATGATCGTGAGGTATGTCTGGCCGCTCCTCGTCGCCTTCCCTGTATTCCTGAACTGCGAAGGACGGCTCCGCCGATGCCATTGCCGAGTTTGACGCCGAAATCACAAGACTGAACACCGAAATCGAGCGAATGGCACCGAATATGAAAGCAATAGATCGGTGTGCACGTATGGGCTCTTCGTGTTCTTTATAACCAATATGGACAGGCTCGAAGACGTCGAGGCGAAACTGGCTGACACGGAAAAAGAGGCCGATAAAGCTCGCAAAGACTCAAAGACCGCCCGAGATGATTTCACCGAGATCAAACGCCGAAGGTATGCATGTGTGTTCTCGTTCAACATCGCTGCAATGTATAATGAAATGATATGCAGATGTGAATTGTTCAACAAGGCGTACAATCACATCTCGGATCGTATCGACCAAGTTTATAAAGATCTCACGAAAGGCAAGGCTTCACCGATGGGTGGGGTTGCTTACCTCAGTTTGGAAGACAGTGAGGTGCGTTTCGTGTCGCGGTGGGCTTGAGCTCTGTCGACTCAAACTCATTCAGGAACCGTATGCTGGTGGCATCAAGTACCACGCGATGCCGCCCATGAAACGATTTCGTGACATGGAGCAGCTTTCCGGTGGGGAAAAGACCGTTGCGGCGCTGGCGCTCTTGTTTGCGATACACAGGTAACTATATCTCCCTTCAACAGTATTCAACTTATATCTATGGCATCTAGTTATCAACCCGCTCCATTTTTTGTTCTCGACGAAGTCGACGCTGCGCTGGACAACACAAATGTCGCCAAAATAGCAAATTACATCCAAAGTCAAGCATCGGATGCCTTCCAATTCATTGTCATTAGTCTGAAAGGTTCCCTGTACGAGCGCGGCAACTCGTTGGTTGGAATATATCGTGATCAAGATGTGAACAGCTCCCGGACTTTGACCTTGGATGTAAGCAGCAATAACTTTGTATTCTTCTCATTTCCTGATTTTTTTAAAACTTCACAGCTGACACAATACGACTGATTTATTCAATGTTCACTGTCTTGGTGTTTGATTCTGCTCTTAAGTTGTTGTACCATATCCTGTAATATGTAGTAGGCAAATCACTGACCTTGTTATATCCCGAGCTGGACACACAAAGAAACATTGATGTGACCAACTACGCTAACTAAGCTTAGGTTAGGCTCGTAACCGGCCTGTCTATGAGGGGCTGGTCGATCTGAGTTTGAATTTGCAGGTTAAGTAAACCACATTTGGTTCTTCCGGACCACACTTTCCTTGCATGCAGTTTTGACACAAGCAAAAACAACAATCTCAAACGCCCTCTCTGTTCGTAAGGCACGGGTACAGGTAAACCCGCAGTGTTACGTGAAGGCCCAACCTGGACATGCAGCATTCGCTGATGGGAAGCCCAGATCAGTGAGGTTCTTTGCAGATCCGTGAATATTCCCCGATCTTTGGTGGCCGGTGCTGGACAAAATAGTGGTTTGCCCTTGCATCCTTAGCAATCATACCTTGTCACGGTCCATCCTAGCAGTTCAGATGAATTCCGGGTCATTCCTGAGAGATCCTACGCATTCCTTGCCCATCCCAACATTTCATGAGGATTTCCTGGCCGATCCTAAAAATTGAGCTCACCGCGTATCCGAATCGACTCATCGGGAATCCCAACGCATCCGAGTCATTCCCAAGTTCTTGAACTTTGCCCTTGCCGGTGTCGTCCGGAGATTTCATAGCAATATCCTGACAGTTCATGATGATGTTGGCTTGACCGCATCAGCTGTCACCGGCTTTGAGACCGGGTTATGCGGATCCTGCTTGACGCTCTGTCTCTCTCTCCTCCCACATTCCTCAATGGACGCAGCTACTAGACTAGACAACCTTCGTAACCCCTACCACTCTCTGGATGGCGATGTTCGCTCTGCCCTTCGTGTCATGCTCGGCGACCGGCCTCGCTTGAATGCAGTCAGAGATCGCGCCTTGGCTCTGGCTTCTGCCGCCGAACAGGTGTGTACTCTACAGATTAGCTTCAAGGATGCTTCTGACTATCTTCTCAGCACCGCGATGTATTCCCTCCTGCCGAGTATGGCACCCTTCAAATTTCCATCTCCGACATGGTGACTGCACTAGATCTTGCCTGCCATGAATCAATGGACCCCCCCCGACGCCGCGCCGTTAGTTGTCGCTCGCACGATTCGTACCGGGCGTCGCGGCCGCCCTCGCGTGGAGATCGACCAACAATTTCTTGCGGCCGCACTTGACTTGCGCGGTCCCACTGGGATTGCGCCTGAACTCCGTGTTTCTTCTCGTACTGTGCGCCGTGCAGCACTCCGTGCGGGCTTGGTTCAGCCCGGAGCTCCAGTCTTCCAATCTCGAGTTACCGCTGATGGGGTTGCTGAACGCCTGCACACCTCAACCACCGCCCCCGTTTCCGTTATCACCGATTCCGAAGTCGATCAACTGCTGGCTACGACACTGGAAATCTTTCCCCAGTTCGGCAGACGCATGATCCGGGGCCATCTCAAATCTCAAGGCTACCGTGTGCCGCGTGAGCGCATTACGCTCTTACCTGCGCGTCCACGGTGCTCCTGCCATCTTCGGCGACCGTCAAATTAGTCGCAAGGTATACCGTGTCCCGGGGCCGCTGTCGCTGGCGCACATGGATGGTCAGCACGGTAAGATCACCTCTTTTCCATTTGAACGACTCCTGATGACGTGCTTTGTCTGTAGGCTTGATACGGTACAAAATGGTTATTCATTGTTTCATCGACGGCTACTCTCGGTTCGTACTGGGGATCCGAGTTCACAACAACAACCGCGGTGCCAGCGTTCTCCAGCTCCTCAAGGACGCCATTGCCAACCACGGGCGTCCGAGTCGTATCCGTGGCGATCACGGTGTTGAAAATATTGAGGTCGCCATTTATATCGAGGAGCTTAACAGTAGCGGCCGCAGGGTCGTTCATCTGGGGTCGGCAAGTCCTATTTATCTCCCTAATTCATTATATTGCTTATCTCTCGCCCCGCAGGAGCGTACACAACACGCGCATTGAACGCCTCTGGTACGACGTGACCCATGGGTTCGGCAAGAAGTGGAAGGTGTTCTTCCTCGATCTTGAGACGAACCACGGTCTCAGTCCGACACGTCCCGGCCATATCTGGCTCTTGCATCACCTCTTCCTCGCATCCGTGGACCGCGACGCGCAGGAGTGGGCCGAGGCTTGGAATTCTCACCAGCTCACCGTCCGTCGGCAGCGCGAGCACAGCCCCAGAGATTTGTTCCTCTTCGGGATGCTCCGCGAGGGCCCTCGTGGTATTTCCTCATTCTTGAGTGCGGAGGAGGAAGGGATAGACGATATTAATGAGTATGGGATTGACTGGGAGGTCAACCAGGAGCCCGAACTCGTCGCTCACCTGTTTGAAAACAACCCCGGTGAGCATGGTGGTGGTGCTGACGATCCATTTGCATCGGCCAGTACACCGGCGAACCTGTCGGAGGTATTGTGCGACCCTCCCAATTGCCCCTTCACCGCCGCGCAGTTGCAAGTTCTGGATCATCACCTCAACAATTTGGTCAATCTATTCTCCTGCAATATGAATGTGCGCCGCACAGTTTGGATCACCGCATTAGAGATTGCACGTAGGATTCAACAGGGGGAGATTGTGTAGACTACTACGCTTGTAACTGTCCAACGACTTCGAATCGTTTACTGTCGTGTGAAGTGTGAATGTGACGACTGCATAGAAAGTGGAAACATACACGAAAAGTCCTACCCATTTGTCCAGCACTGCGATATCCGCCTCCGACATGCTCCCATATCCCTCAACCAAAATGTCCTCCGGGAGGGTGCTGTATCTCGTGAGCGCGAATGAGATATTGTGGAAGCCGTAGCCGGCGAATGGGTTCCCCCCCCGTGAAGTAGGCCTTCACCGGTGTTAAATCAAATACATAGTCTGGTTGCGTTGTATGCCAGTCAACAATGAGCAGGTATCAACAGTCGGCCGAGACTGAGTACCTTTGAGCCCAACCAAATTCGGCTTCCGTTCTCGTATTGGTCCTCGTCACGGGCTGCAGCCAGCATAGCATGGGTGTAGATAGGAAGAAGTAACCTCCCCAATCCTGTGTTGATATGTTCTCTTGGGGCGGGCAGAATGAGCGGTGGATTCGAGGATGACATTCAGAAGCAAGTGTGGCCAGCCATCAATTATGCCGCAAGCACGTGGGGAAACACGGGCAAACAGGTTCGTTTACTCTTCCCTCTTACTCTCACCTTCAACACACATCTTTCCCCCCAGCAAACAGATTCCCATGCCAGAAAAGGGTGTTGTAAGGCTCAACGAACGGGAGATCCACTGGGAGGAGCGCCAGCAACCGGTATCAGTCGATCGGGTGAATGATGATCTCTTCATGGGCGCGTTATCCGGGTTCTTGAATTCCTTCAAATTATTCACAATAAATACAGGGGACTTTGTTGCCCACTCCTCCTGCTGTGCCGATGTCGATGGCGGTCGTCCGACCTTCACAGTGCATGTTTCCTCCCCCGCAGACCCAAACTTCGTCCCGCTTCCGTGGCCATCTCCCCCCTCTGCATCAGCGACGACCACCCAGAAGAAAACCAAGGGCAAGAAGACAAAACCCTCCGAACTTCCCCCGTTTTACTGTAAATCCTGCCATAGCTCCTTCTCGGCCGACGATATCTCCGACTCGGACTCGGTAAGTAATCTATGCCCAATGCACCATTGTCATGATTATATTGACCCTCCTGTCTAGACAGACGTCTCTCCTGCGTTGCCGGTTAGCTCAATTGAAGCCGTCAACGTCCAGAACATAAGATTTCCTTGTTCATCCTGCTCCGTTAATTATTCATGTCGATGCGTGCAGGCTGCTGATTTTGTTAACAACCTCAAGATTCGCGGTCGCCTCTCCGCAAAGGCCCGCGGAAAGGAGCTCGTTATTGCTATCTGCAACAAGAATACGGGGAGGAATGTGAGTGTGGCAGTCTCGCAACTGAAACTCCATTTATTGGTGCACCTGTAGTTTGTTTTTCGAATCGGCTTTGCACTCGAGGCTCATTGCTTCTGGATCCCCACTGACATGTATTGGAGAATTGTCTCTGAACCAGCGGTCACCAGGGGTCTTAAGAGCCAGGCATACGCGATCCCAGACGAGTATATTGACGGACCTGCAAAGGAACATTGTGTCTCGATCCAGGCCGCATTCATACACCCGGATTACATGCTCCTCTTCGTCGACCATAATGTCTTCATCACCTTCCATCTCATGCAGATGCCTCCATCCTTCACTCCGAGTGATCTGCGGCCGGAATCAACAGTATGTTTGTTCATCCTGCTGTTTGTTTTGTTTGTTTCTCATGTGCGCGATAGTGCTGGCATGATCTGTGGAGTCATAACCACGGTCCTGTTTACAGCCAAGAACCGATCACCACGCTGCAGGTCCTCGACGAATGGCGGGCGCGCGTCGTGGCCAACGCGGATAATCTGACCTCGATATACATGATGATGAAGACACAGCAAGAGGTTTTCAACGGTAGCAGCGCGCAGGAGGCAACCGATCAGCTTCTCCTCGCTTTCATTCACCCCCAGATGCCAGCCTTCCATGTGTGTACACACAACGAACTTTGGCTCAGGTTCCGCAAGTCCTTCATCGACTACGACACCAGTCGCATGGCGTTGGCTCTCTCGGCGGCGAAATTACCCTACGTATCCAGTAGGGATCTGTTTCGCATGAATCACAGCGGCCACACCAAGTACTTGCGTCAAATTTTCGCATACCGCCGCAGTGTTGTGAAACTCGATCAAGCTGACGTGGAAAAGGCTCACCAGCTGGGCCTCTTTGTCCCGAACACTGTCATTCAGCCGGATGGATATGCTACGGGTGAGTGTTCACTTGTCTCCTTCGTCGGATATTAACGCCCTGCAGTTCCCCTCGGGACTTTGCCCGCTTCTCCAACAGTCCCTATCAACTTGCGGGCCGATCGCAACCAGAAGAGAGTTCACATTCCAAACTTTGCTATCACTATGAGCGGGAGTGGGAGCGGGAGAACATTATACTCTCCGTTCACTGCGCGACCGGGCTCTGATTGGATATCTGCGGTATGGCTCCTTTCAAGCATGAATTTCGAACGGTGCTGATCTGTTGAAGATGCGACAGAGGGTCATCTCCGATGTCAAGTCAGACGTGAACGCAACCACCCTCGGCCTCTATAGTTTCCGAGTCTTCGTCGACTGCGTCTGGTCAGTGCAGAAGCTCGGAGATACTCCTCTCCCTCGTGGCCCTCGTCCACAGCTCACATCCGGCAACTCCAATCGCAAGCGTCCTTTGGCGGAGGATATTGCAAAGACTGCGGCACCTAAGAAGCGGAGGATCAATGTGGAGGTCAAGAACGTCGATCCGAATCTTGCGGCCAATAGGGTGCTAACTAGGGGGCAAAGAAAACTTCTCCCAAGTTGAATTGTATCACCGTTGTATGTATGTTATCTCCTGCGCTGTATATAGATATGTATCTACTGTGAAACACCCAGCTGAACAAGCTCTGAGTCGGATTCAGTAATTGCAGCCACTCTGGGGGGGCGGGAAATTCAGTGTTCTTCGCGACGGACCGCAAAACGAACATTGCCGAGCTGACCGACATTGTTCCCAACCTTTTGCAGATGCGTCACCGGTGACCTCCAAACATTCTCAGAGGGCTCTAGGGGTGCTATGTATCAGTTGCTAATTTTCTTCTCTCCACTTCTACTCGATGTTCGGTTTGATGGCCACCAAACATCAACCAAACATCGCGGAAATCAGTGCCATTCCGCCACCACTGCACAGGCCACCTCCAAACTCCCTCAGATAATCCTATGGGGACCCTACAGCCGGTGCTAATTGTCTTGGACCTCCATTCCTCTTCTAGGTGCCGAGATATTAGATGCAGCCGAATCTCAACCAAATACCGCAAGAAATTAGTGCCATCCCGCCCCGAGTATTCATTCCATGATTCCGCGAGAACTACGGAATTATGCTACTGTGATGAATGCACCCTTCTTGTAGTACCCGATGCTGAGGACCCTGAACTCGAGCAGTCGCCCCGACACAAAAACAACTGTTGAACCCCTGACGGTTAGATTTTCAGCGGAAACATTCCCGCGATCCCAGTCGGCCCCCAGTTCGTCCTCAGCGAAGCAAATAGCCAAGAAATCAACCAACCTCTTCTCCTTGATTGATTGTGCTGGAGTCCGACCATCCAATTGTGTGCTGTTCTAGAACTCACCGTGTCTTGCGCGTAAAAACAACAGGACGGCGCGGGCTCAAAGGGCAAAGGTGAGGTTGTTACTGTATGTGTTCAGTTTGAGACCGGCCCAGGCGGAAACGTCCGCACTGGTGAGCTGAGGGATTAGGCCAGTGCCTTGCACACACACGTCTTCGATGATGAGTGCCTGTCTAATTTGGAGATAGGCTGTCCCAAAATTCGGTGTGAGAAGGGCCGCCAGCTGAAAGCCTTCGAGGCTGAAGAGGACATCAAGTGCGCTGCTCTTCCGCAGCATATTCGATAGGCCCGCGCGGATAGTGATGGTAGACGGTGTAGGTGTCTGGGTACGTGAGGGACCGGCCGGCATGGCTATTGCGACAGGTGCGTGGGCAGTGGAAGGTCATTGAATCGAACTCTGGACGTGCTGTTGAAATGAATTAGCTTTCACCCATGTGAGAGCGAGGCTATTATAACGCACGAGGGGGAAAAGATACAGGACAAATAGTGGAGTATTTGCAGCCAGGTTATGAGTTTGAAAAGCGCGAATGCTGGTGTCATTCGGGCTCGCCATCTCTACAGTCACCCGGATGTCGTGCAAGTGGGGCCTAAGTGCGCCAACCTCTTGATATCCGTTGGCGACCGTATTGTAGTGAGCGTCGTGAACTTCGATCATACTCTTGGACCATGCGACGTCAAATACAACCATGTCAAGGTCAGCGCAGATATCGTTGACTGTCTCCCCGGCGCTGCCAGAGGTGCTCCTCAGTGCTTGTATCAAATCACCGACCGAAGGTGAGGACAGGCCAATATGGATGGGCTCAAGGAAATTATGCCGCGCAGGGTTACTATGCAGTGGAAATCCGATGTAAATCGCGACCATTGTTGGAGCACCAAGAAGGGGGGTTCCTATTCTTCGAAAAATATCTCCCATGCTGCCAACGGGGGGAAAGGTTGGCCCCTTGGCAGCGGGAGATATGGAACACAAAGGATTGACAGGTACACCAAAACCGTAGAATGGTATCGGCGCACCCGTGGCTGTAGCATTTAGCGTGATGGCTGCAGTGTAGCCACCGCGTCAGATGCCAACACCAAGGGACCCAGCCGAGCCCCCGCAAGAGGACTTTCCCCACCTATATCCTGTCCCCTCAGCGCCGCCAGACCATGATGTCGCCGGTGAGCACCTTCCTCAAGAGGCTGGGGCCGGGCAACATCGATCGCAACACCCCAAAATGGCGACAGCCCCGTCGGCAAACCGAACAAAACCCCAAGACGGCAATATTACAGCGCAAAAGTGGATATCGTAGTGAAATAGCAGACTTTGTACCCCAAAAAACCCCCAGCCGTGTCCATAACAGGCCAGAATGCCATCACTGTCGCAAGTGGGACTTGCGATTTTCAGAGCGAGACTTGCGCATTTTCTGGAGGCCCCCAAAAATCACACCACACAAAGAAAAAAAGACCAGGTACTGCATTTCGCAAAGTAAAGGACACTCAACTACGTAAAGAGCGCGACTAAGTCCGCTCCCTCCTCCAGCGGCTCTGCGACAATCGATGTAGCAATCTCCCCGACCGACCGACTCCATTCCGACTCGAAAAACAGACGCAACTCCGTGTAAGTATGTGCCTGCCGCCGCGCATACGCCTCCAACCCCGCTTGCAGCGGTGCCGCCACCGTCGACCGAGGCGCAGCCCGCGCAATCCACCACGCTGCTTGCCATTCGAGGTATCGGAGCACTCGCCGCATCTCCTCCCGTAGGATCAGCACCTCCTCTTCCCATCTACGCTTGCGGGCCTTCGCACGGCACCACTCGACACGCAAAGCTGTAAAAAAAACGGTTAGTTGGGGGAGGAGGTAAGTTGGGCAGCGACATACATTCATGTAGCGCCTTTTCGTCGTCATCCAACGCCCCTGCCGCGGTCCAAATCCACGATAGCACCTTCTTCGATGTGCCAGCCACATGCCGCGGAAGTCGCGCCCCCTTCCCAGCCCCCGCCATCGCCAGCCTCTCTCGCCGCCGTCTCAGACGTTTCCTCCTCGCCATCCAGCGCGATGTCCGCCGCCTTCAAGACCTTGAAGTGGGGAGCGAAATCCGCGCCAGCAAGCCGAGTGAGGGCGCCGCAGGCCTGGGTGTACTTGTCGCTGCATGCTTGCGCACGCTCGCCGACCTGAGCAATCAGGGTGCGGGCCTTCGTCGCCTTCACCTGGCCCGTGATCTGTGTGTTGCGGAAGCCTATCAAGTGGTGTTTGGTGTGGAGGTGAGCGCGCAGCTGCACGAGGGCGTTGTGGCATTGGTTTTCGCGTAGTCGGATCTCGAGAGCGACGACACCGCCCAGGCAGCCGACCTCTCACTCGACGGACGATAGGTCGGAGGGCATGTATAATTTGATTGATTCTGCGTTGACCTCGGGCGTCTCTGAGAGGTCGGCGGCATGGTCGACGCGGAGGGTCCGAATTGCCCCCGGGGTGAAGACCTCTTGCAGTTTGCGGAACTTGGCAAGCTTGACCTTGAATGCGACCCGGCGATCGTGGAGCTTGCTTGCGCGGTCGGCGGTCACCAACGCGCGTCCAGCCACCTCTGCGCGGATGCGGCGCCTGTGAATTTGTTAGTTAGCGGCAACCTCCACGCGAGCGACGACGACGTACTGTGCGTCCTCGAGCTGTATCCCAGCACTGAGAAATGCCGTGGCGCTGGTCGCATGTAGGCGCGCACGACCCTGGCGAATCTCCTCCTCCTCCTCGCGTTTGAGTGACAGTTGCAGCTCGCTCTCAGTGGGTGCACCTGCGGAAGAACCTCTCAGCGACCGTAGTGCGTGTGATGAAGATGAGGCACATACCGGACTTGGGGAGGGCGTATGGGTTAGTCTCGCGATGGTCCGCCACAAACGTGTCGATCTGCGCCTGCCAAAGTGTTTGTAGCTCCTTGGGAACGGTCCTGTTGACCTCCTTGAAGGCGTCGACCTGACGCGTACGCTCGGCGAGGGCAACGTAATTTG
>JARIHR010000253.1:0-22709 GCA_029281495.1 Mycena filopes | reverse complement strand
GAGTCACTCGCGGATCAGTGTATGTAGGTTGCATGCCCGACTCGAGTTCGGACACGAAGCGTAGAGCCTATCCATAATCCGATGCTAGATTACACCAAAGTCGTGAAAATACTTTCCGCAACACCCAGTGCGGCCTCGCCGACGCGAACTTCCCAATGTGGCCTGGGATGAGGAGGGAAGCAGGAACCGGAATCCCTTGCAATCGCAACCAGTCTCTCCATGCACTCCACGTCCGCTGGGGAAGAACATCATCAGGGATGGAGAACATTTCATCGTACCGCTGGTCGTGTTGCGGTAGGAATGCCCACCAGCTGAAACTTTCCGAAACCATCCAGCCTATCTTGTGGGCCGCCAGCGTCTCCTCGCCAACACCCAACATTCCCCAGCACACCATTCTAGGGCTACAAAGACGTTCAATGTCAATTGTGAGTGTGAATGAGCTTAGAACAACAACGCACACTTTGGGAAAGGGCATGGCCCATCCTACAAAAGCGATATCAAAAGCAGCCCAGAGTTTGCCCGAAAGCACGACTCACTTGACAGAAAGCTTCTTGATTGTTTTTTTGGCGCTGTTGAAGGCGGACTCCGGAGGCAGTAGAGTTGAATCTTTGTAACAAGTTATGTAGCGCCTGCACAGAATGTATGAAGCACGAACGCCATCGGGTGTTGGCTAGTGCGATGGGACGAATGTGGGGTGGTTACTTGCGGGTTAGAGTCTCTGGGTGAACGTTCGAGTTGTCTCCCGGAAAGGGAAGTGACTTCCCTGTTTGGGAAGCTCGGCACCGACAGCCCCTATCTTTGTTCCTCCTTTCCCTCTGTCATGACAGACGTCCAGGCCAAGGCCGCCCCCACCACGGCGAAAGCAACAGTGAAGCCGGGAAGGGTTTGTACATCTGCCGTTTCAACACACCCCCCAGAAGATACATCTCACTCATGCCCCCACATCTCACTCACTCGCCATCGAACAGTTTCCGATTACCCCTGAAGTCGCCGAGTTTTTGGCGACTTGTTGCCGGATTCTAGCCCTCAAAACATGCAGAATTTCTTTGACGACACCTTCGACACGGGGGACGGGTACGATGCCGCCATGAGCGCATTTTACAGCTACCGAGATGTCGGGACTGCTGGTGTTATGATCGGCGTGCGTCCTACTTACTTGCTTTGTTGCGCCGCAACCTCATATGCATTACAGGCCACGTCTCCCCCTTCACACCCAGATTTCCCCGTGATTTCCTGCGACGCCGGCCCGTTTACGATACGGTACAACTCGCTCTATCCCGCCCACCTTCAGGCGGGTGTCCCGTTTTGCTGGAGCTTTTACATTGGCTGGCGGGGGAAAGAGAGCATGCCTGACTGGCAAGAACAAGGCATCAGCTGTGAGATTCAGGACGCCTTTGGCCGATGGGGAGAGTGTACAGCGTTAATGGTTGTCCCATCCACGCGGGTTCGGCTCACGTATGATCAAGAGCAAACCAACGGGCAAACTCACGCTGGGCGTAAAACCAAACGGGTTACGCACGAGCTCGTTTTCCCGCCTGATCCACGGGAAGAGTGGATTACTGTGCACTATATGTGATTTTTTGCGACCAACAAACGACCTCGTCGTTTCTTCTTCTTGTGCAATACTCAATACTCTATGTACAACAAATAGGACTCGATTCAATTAGGATTACTGTATAGCAAGAACGGCGTACATACGTATATGGGTATGGGGTGAATGCAAAAAGAGAGTACGTGGGATAGGAAACATGTAAATGTCGCACAGAAAAGAAAATCAATAGTTACCCAAGGAAACAGAGGAACGACCCGCGTTTTATCACTTCCCTCCCCGTCGTCTACTCATCATCATCGTCCTCCTTCGGCGGCGGCCCCCCCCATCGCCGCCTTCCTGATAGCCTGCCGAATCGGGTTCGACTCTGGCGCAATCTCCCCCCTCCTCTCCAAGCGGTCAAATACCACAAACAGCTTCTCCATCTCCCGCTCCTTCTCCTCCTCCGTCATTTCTGGCGCTGGCTCGCGCGCCTCCTGCACCGTGCCCGTGATGGGGTTGATGTTGTCTGCGGCGGCGGCGGCCAGGCTAGCAGGCGTCGTGGAGGAAGCCGGCGGTGGCGGGGCGTTCATTATGCCCTTGTTGAATAGGAACCCCGCGACGTTGCCGTACCCAAAGCGTCGACAGTGTCGTTGCTGTATGGGTTGCGTTAGCGTTCGCATTACAAAAGAAAAGCCAGAATCGCAACGTACCATCGGAATCGCAGACCGCAAACAACATCTCCCCCACCGAATCCTTCAGCCGCGGGTGATATACGCTCCCCATCAGCCTCAGACACCCCGAGGAAATCCGGACGTCCCTCCAACGCGCCCGCCTCCGCACTCCGATCCAAATCCGGCGGACACACCCAATCACGCGTCCGCGTCCGCGCGCCCTCATCCGCAATGCACAACCGCGTGATGAGCACCACCAGCGGCGACAGCTCGTCGTCCAGCGTCGCGCTCGGGCCCGCCTCCGCCTTGACCATCTCGCGCACGGCGGCGTCGTCCGCCTCGGTCGCGTCGGGGAAGTAGTGCGCGAGCGCGACCTCGAGGAGCGCGTGCGCGCGGAGGAGCGTGTCCCCGGGGAGCTTTTTCGCGGAGCTTTGCGCGCCCTGGCCAGAACTGGATGCGGAGGCTGAGGGGGGGACGGGCGAAGGGGAGCGCGAAAGGGAGCGGCGGCCTGCGGCGAGGACGGAGAGCGCGCGGTCCAGGGTGCTCGATTTCGGGGATGTGGGTGTGCCAGACCGGACGGGGGAGTGCGTGCGGCTGGAGGTAGACGAGGAAGAATCGGCGCGGCGGGGGCTTGGAGGGATGACGACAGGCGGCGCGAGCACGGCGGGCTTGTGATTTGGGGAGGAGGTACCGCTTGAGCGAGGGAGGCGCCGAACCACTCGGCGCGGAGAGCGGGGGAACGGGAATGGTGATGAGGGAGTGAATAATGTGGGTGAGGGGCGCGGCGACGGGAGCGGGGAACGTCGGTGGTAGTGCATGGAAGACACGGAGGAGAGGAGGGAGTATCCTGCAGCAGGGTGAGTATTACAATGAAACTATTCCCACCAAAACACGTACGGATCTAGTTTTGGACTCCAGCTGTCTCCAATGACCTTGTTGGCACCCCCGTTCTGCAAGGACTTGGGGTAGTGCATGAGGATGTTGAAGGTGAATTTGAGGACGTCCACCATGGCCTCTTTGGCCATTTTTGTGCTAGACAGTAAGCTGCCCAGAAGGAGGTCAAGCTTGCCGCCAATGATGTCGATAACGGTGCTCCCATTGCGCTTCTCCTCGACGAGGTTCGTGATGAACGGGGACGGGTGCACAGTCGCGAGGAAGAAGATACGCGACAAAATGAATATCTGATCCGGATTTGAAGATTTCTAGAAGGTCGAAGGGAGACGGCGGCTCAATTGGCGGATTGGGACCGCGAAAGAAAAAGTGCACGGACCTGGAGCTGGGATATGCAGGTGTCGCCGCCGTTTACATCTTTGCTAATGAACACTCTTCGTGCGCTCTCGATCAACAGTAGCGCGTTTGCAATGCACCGGAGTGCCTCGCCCGATGCTTCGGAATCGTCTTTGAGGGACGCGACGAGACCAAGGAGGACGGAGAGATTGGGAGCAGTCCCAAGTGTTTCTGAGCCAGTAGGATTCTTGCCCAGAGTCTTTACGGCCAGCAGAGCGAGTGCATTATCTGCAAGAAAGAGTCAGTCAGCAGCGATTGAAGTGATCATACGCGCGTCGGCGAGGAAGTGAGCAACCTTTTGCAGGTATACGACTTTTTGCCTTGAGGTCGTTGAGGAGGGACTGGATGAGCTCGGTGCGCGTGGCAGCGTCGAAGGTGAATGGTCCGGCTGCGGTGATTTGAGCCCGAAACGGGTGGAATACAAGGGAGATATTTAGATACCGTTTACAATGGCATTAAGGACGTTGTGTATGTCTGTGGCGGATGCAGCCTTGTACTGCTGCAGAAGAGAGGACATTTTGGGGGAAGAGAGCCGGAGGACACAGTTGCCAGGCCGTCAAGATGAAACGCGTCCGATTTGAGTCGGCCCGTAAACAATAAGGACCAAAGGCGATCGTTGTCCTTCAACAACCTCCGCCACAGTTCAATATATGTTCAGGGAAAAGACAAGGCACCGCGAAAACAATATTGGCAAAAGAAACAGGCACACGTCCAACTTGGCGTCGGCTGCAACATCTCACCTGACACCAACCCTCCTGGCATCCAGTTTTCTTACTCTCAGCCTTCTGGCAATAGACGAGGGATGGTAGGTAGTAGGAACAATCTCGTTTGCATTATAATAAAGTCGTATAGTCTTCGGACGGGATGAGCACGCGAACACAAGCCTGAAACTCAATTTCAAGTCGACCGGGCAAGATCATCGAAACTGGGGACAGTGAGCACAAAGCAAGCTGGACGAAGGTTTTGCTGGACGATGGTTTTGAACGACGGGGTAGCGCATCTTGCGGGCACGGCGCAGAGAACATCAAGGTTCATATTCATAGCATGCGACATGAGGAAATAAGAGTACGACGTCTTAAACCACGGTACCCGCGTTGGAAGCGATACGGGGCCACAGATCTGCCTGCACAAGGTGTAAGAGACAAAATCAACACGTCGAGCAAAGCAAGACATACGCATTCTTTTGCGACCGGGCCAGTGATAGCTGAGCCCTTCATCTCGCCCTTGGGGTTGACGATAACACCGGCGTTGTCCTGCAGAGGCACATGAGTTATTGAGTATACGACACAAGGCTCAAAACGCACCTCAAAGTAGAGGAAGACGCCGTCCCTCCGCCGCCATGCTTTGCGTTGACGAATGACCACAGCGGGCATCGCTGGAGCAAGATACATAAGTCACAGTCGCGACCGAAGAGAAAGGGCCGGCCGCCGACGCACTCTTTTTCCTGAGCTCGGGCTTGCCCTTCTTCACCGAGGCCACGACCATGTCACCGACACCGGCGTCGGGCAGTCTGTTGAGGTGGGCGCCGAAGCCGTACGGTTCAATGATAAACAGACTCTTCGCGCCGCTGTTGTCTGCGCAATTCATGACCGCGCCGACGGGGAGACCGAGGGTCAGACGGAATTTGGTGCCGGAGGCTCCTCCACCTATGAAGCGTCAGCATGGAGCGTCTCAACGACGACGCCGCCGCCCGCAACGCACCGCGGGCTGTTGCCATTTTTGAAGATTAGAGAGGATTGAGGTCTTGACGTGTGGATTAAACTCCTGAAACTGTGAAGTCACGTGCTACACGGCACAGCCACCGCCGCTTGGACAATACTCGATTATAATGTGCGTCAGATATTAATACAATTGAGCTACAGCAGGGGTATGGTTGTAACGTTGCGAGGCCTCAAGTCCGTGTACCCTCGCTCTCTTTATGACAAACTGGACACCCTTGGTCTAACCGCGCACGCACGACCGATCAAAGGCAATCTTCCCACTCAGTCCCCGTGCCATACTATCTGCCATCCCAATCCCGCGCAAGGCTGGGTCAGGCTGGGACGGGATATGGTCCCCACCGCTGGTACACGCCGCGTGAACGACATGACGACACAAGAACAATATAACCAGCGCTTGCGGCGTCTCCTGCAACGACCGCGCGCATATCGGGCAAGCCGTTTTCGCTGCAGAAGATTGTCGGTTGCGTTTCAACGGCGAAGAGCAACAACAAACGTACCAGTGAGAAAAATCCAGCCGTCTGATCCTTGTGTAGTTTGCGCGCAAAGTCCGCGCTGTCGCCATTCAAAATCGTCTGGCATCCCTCGAGGAGGGAGATCTGCAGATGGAAATCCTGCAGGATCTTGATCAATGCCTCCTGCAGACCAGGGATCTCCAGCCCGTTCTTGATACGCCGAATCAGGCGCAGGGGACTGATTTCTGGACCAACGTTCTCGAGTAATCCGCGGATGAACGCTGGGCGAGGTGAGTTGTAAGTCCCAAAGAAAAAAGCTGCACGCACTGGGCCGCGTCTCCGAGTACTTCAGCAGATCCTCCCATAGATCATCGTCGTTCTGCTCCTTCGCAAAATCGATGGCCTGAAATGACGGTCTCAGAATTATCGAGAGGAGCAAGTATCGGAAGCACATACCCGGTGAACGTCCCAGTTTCTCGATAATGAGCGTCAAGGCTTGCTTGTTGTTCCCCATGCGTCCAAGAAGGAAAACCATCTCGGGCACAACTGCGCTCGTCACAAACGTGATACGCCTGTCGCGGCCAGAGTATGAGAAACCACATCTCAGATGCTACTGTAACTCACGTTTTCCAGATTATAGTCGTTGCTCGCCCGCAGGAAATCAATGAGCCGGGGCGTCGCAAACTCGGCGTATAATTTGACCTGCACGTCGGCGAACTCCGACACCATGTGCGGTTCCTTGTCCATCAGGGCATCCAGGTACAAAAAGAGGAAATACGGCCTGCTTTGCAACTGCTTTCACGACGCGTCCAACCTTACACGTCTATCAGCAAAGTTGCTGGCAAACGACGAAGGGAAACACGCTCACGGGAATGGAGTGTATGTGATCCACCAGCAAGGTGATCGCCTCGCTCTTCTCAGAGGGTCGACCCTCCTGCTTTCGCTTCTCCATCAACTCGTGATCGAATTCGACCAGGAGCAGCGCCTGATCCTGCACGTCCGTGAACAAGTTGTTGTCCCGGATGAGATCGAACACGTTCGGTCGCCGCAGGCGCAGGAAATAGGTTAGCGCCTTCCCGGGCTGGCGGTTCGCGGTGTATCTAGGTGGGAGGTTCATGACCACATTGGAACGACAGCAAAGAGTCGCACAGCTCCGCAAGACACTCCATAAGTATAATCGAGTCCGTGCCAGTTGTCCGGTCGAGATCGGCGAGCACGGCGATGATGACGGCGGAGATGTCGTATATATCCTTTGGCCATTCTTTAACGGTTTGCAATAAAGACTGTTTCGGTGAAGCCTTCGCAATGCAATTCAAAGAGTAAAAAATCCTACCTTCCGGTCATGGGAAAGAAAGTGCGCGAGGATCATCTCATATACGAGGTGATCCAGCCGCGGGGAGTCGGTCGGAACGTATGGAATAATGGCCTTGCATAGATATGAGAACCGGGATATGTACGAACCAGAAACGGACCTGTAATTGTTTTTGCTGCTGGAAAAGGAAGATCCATTTCTCCCACCGCTTCGCATGCGTCCACCACTTTCGGCGTCAGCCGGGCCGCATTCACGAACTCGCCTTGGAGGATTGAGCAGAGGCGATACGATATTATAAACGACATACCATCGCTCACGAGATGCTGGATATATCGCTGCCCGATCTCCACCGCACTCACTGAATCTCCGCCATCGCCATCGCCCCGGCCGTCTGCCTCCAACTGCTCCACCTCCAGCAAGGCCTCCTCATACCGTTTCCGCTCGACGAGCCACGCAATGTGATCTCTCCGATCCCTGCGCTTCACAATGACAACATCCCTCGGACTCAGCACGACATAGCAGCGCTCTTCGTCTGGGCCATCCCCACCCACTTCGGCGAGCAGGTAGTCGTTACACCCCCATGACTGAAAGTCCGTCAAACTAATTGCATCAGCTGCCCCCGCCGGCGAGATAATCCGCAGCTCAGGCCGCTCCGCCAGCTTCCGCGCCTGCTGCGCGCGGTCGACCGTGAGCTCCTCGAGGAAGGATGTGTCAGGTGGTGTATGCAAGGATGAGAAAGCAGAGGGTGGAGGGATCGGTGGGGGTTGTGATGGTTGGGTGGGGAACAAGACCAGCGATCATACAGTCGGGTTTGAGGACGAGGGTGATTTCAACGAGGAGGGGCGGGAGGTTGGCGGATGCGGGTGAGTTGTTAGTGCGTGGTCGTGCGCGGACGCGGGCGACTTTGATGTGGTCCGCCCAAGCTATGAGGAGAGTCGAGTCGTCTTGCCAGTGAAGCGTGCACTTGAATAAATCAGCGCGCGGGCTATCTGGCGGACGATCAATAAAGGTAATGCGCGTCTGCGACACAGTGTCATATATTTTGACCCCCTGCTCAGAGTCAGCATAATGCGAACAAAGGAGTCGGTATACTGACGAGGTCATTGGCCCACGCAATAAGTCGACCTCTCCAGCGTATTTGCCAGATTGGCCCTTCACCCGTGTGGAGGATGGTCTCCTTGTGCCCTAGCCACCCTTTCTCGTGGAGAACGAGGTTGCCCGCCATCCCGCCGCAAACAAACGCACGCGACGTGCGCTTCGCGAAATTAGGCTCTAGGGCAACGCTTCGCATGGGCCGCTTTAAATCAAACGCGTACGATTCGGCCTGGGAGTGAATAACCACCTGTCCTAGAGCGCAGATAAATAAGACTTTTGAGCAAGTCGAGTCACACACCGTCGATTGAGGCAGTCGCGACGTATTCTGCGGTCTCGTCCATTGCAATGTCGATTATTGACGCCATGTGGGGTTTGAACGACTTGATTTGATTCCCCGCAAGATCCACCATGTGTATGACGCCGCCGTGCGTGCCCAGAGCCTTAATGAGTGGTCAGACGCCAGAGGGATATTTGAGGAAGAGCGGCCCACCAGTACAGACTTTGAAATGCAGAGTGCGGACGCGGAGTCTTTCTTGAGCAGCCCAGGGACTATGCCGCCAATTCGTTCATATTTCAGGGACGGTTCCTCGTCGTCGTCCTCGTCGTCGTCCTCATCTTCTTCGTCTCCTCTGAGCTTTCTGCTTCGTCTACAGACGAGACAGTCCCTTCCGATTCAGGGTGACTTGGTTCCTCCGTTGGAGACTCGACATTGGTTTCTCGCCGTTGGTCGTGATTCCTGGGTTATGTGGGACGATTATTGGCGGTACATCGACCGCATTGGCCTCCGGAGTGTGCATCAAGAGCGAATCGGCCGTGTTATGATCGGAAGCTTCAAGCCCATCGCTTAACTTTTTCCTCCCGCCTTCAACATGGCCAACCCACAAGAGGCCTCGTCCTCGACCATTTCCTCTGCGTCGTTCCCTGATTCAATTCCAAGGTCCAGGCCGCAGCTCTCAATGCGACCCGCACCGCTGCCGGGCTTCCTGTCGACATTCCGTTTCACCGTTCAATAGACCCTGAATTGGCCGAGGACCTGGACGCGTTTTCTTCGCGCGTTCTCACCCTCACAAACAATTTATTGTCTTTGGTTGCGACTGCCGACCCGTCCCAGTCCAGCAGGCGCAAGGGAAAGGCAAAATTACAAACACAAGATGATATTGTCGATGATTTCCATTCGTTGATAGTTGACTCTATGGATCAACTACTGGAGCGAACGGTAGGCATTACTGGGAAATTCTTTCGCCGTATCTGACCTTCCCCAGGACATATGTCTGGACGAGTTCCTTGGGCGAACCAAGGCTCCTCTTGTCGCCATAAACTACGATGCGCCCGGACTCCGTAAGGTCGTAAAAAGGGCTCCTCTTCAGAAAGGACAACTGGACCCCGCCATCCAGCATGCTTCCAACCTCATGAAGCCCCAACTTGCTTTCACACATCCCGTGAAAAACACCGACCAGCCATGGTATCCCGCGCTCACCCATAAGTTTAATGCGCAAGTGCCGTTAGGGCACATCTTCCGCGATTCAGACGCGGAAGCGATCGCGTCCGTGATTCCAACTCTCGCTATTTCTTGCCACTGACTGGGTCTATAGGAATCACCCGTATCGCTACGAAATAACCCATATCTCGTACCCACAGCGCATGTTTCTCCCGGCCGAGCCCATTCCGGCGACTCCGTTCGAAACTACATCGGCTACCTGGGTGTCGACCCCCGACGCCCTCGAGGCCATGTTGGACGAGCTTCGCGGAGCCCCTGAGATCGCCATCGACCTGGAACACAACAACTATCGGTCGTACGCGGGGATCGTGTGTTTAATGCAAATTAGCACGCGAAAGCAAGACTGGATAATCGATACGTTGGCATTGCGCGCAGAGCTGTCGACAGGCGGTTAAACGAGGTCCTGACGGACCCGAACGTGGTCAAGGCATGTTTCAATCTCAATTGGCTGAACACGTTAATGATGTAGTGTAGGTGCTTCACGGTGCCGAAAGCGACATCGTATGGCTGCAACAAGACTTTAATCTATACATAGTCAATCTATTCGATACTTTCCACGCATCTAAACTCCTGGATTTCCCTCGTCACGGCCTCGCAAACCTGCTAGAGATGTATTGTGACTTTTTACCAGACAAGAAATACCAGCTCGCTGACTGGCGCATACGGTAGCGTCAGACGTCTTCATATCCTTACCATCTATTAACTTGTGCAGACCCCTCCCCGAGGATATGTTGCAGTACGCTCGCTCGGATACACATTTTCTTCTCTCTCATCTACGACAACCTACGCAACGCCCTTCTCGACCGCGCCGTCTCACGAGCGCAATCTAAATCCCGCTCGCCATCGCCTGCACGGCACTCTCCTCCATTGCCTGCCAACACGCCACCTGAACAGGCCCTGATTCGACAAGCACTCATGCGCTCGGAGGAAACGGCGCTGCGGACGTACGAAAAAGAGGTGTATGATTTCGAGCGCGGTACGGAAGCGGAGGATGGGATTCGCTTGCTCGCAAGTGGAATAAGGGTGGATTGGTCGCGGCTGCGGAGACGCCGTTGGGCTCCGAGACGCTGCAGCGTGCGGTCTACGCTGTGTACATGCGTGGCGCGACGAAATCGCGCGCGCGGAAGATGAGAGTACGCGGTGAGTTATATATCATTTTTCGTCTGGGTCGTCTATTTATCGTCGTTCAGGTATGTGCTGCCGAATCATTACCTCTTCCAACTGGCAGAGCGCCCGCCGGCGGATATGGCCGCACTGCTCCAGGTGTTCCAGTCGGTTCCCCCAGTTGTTCGTCGGCGCGCCAAAGAGTTGTTAGAGGCGATTCGAGCCTGCTTGCAGCGCCATCTGTCCAAGTCCCAAAAGGTCGCTCCCGTCGCACCGCCCGTGGAAACGGAGGACGTGGAGATGCAGGTGGATGAGGTGGTCGTAGAGATCGCCGCCCCGACGGGCAGCGCATCGTCGAACTTGTGGTCGCTGGCTCCAGGAACGGCAACGCGTGCCACAAAGCAATCCGCCTGTTCGGTGCTTCGTTGCCTGCGAAAACCCCCGCGGGCACTGGCCGCGTCCACCAGCTCTCTATTCGGCGCCAAAAACTCGACACCGACGCAGGTAGTTTACATACCTTCCGCTTTGTTCATGGCGTGCTGCTGATTTCCTCATCTTAGCTCGCCTCCCGCTTCCAAGAGGTCGTTGCGCGTATCCACAGCGCGCTCGTTATCGTCCCCAGTATGCCCGTCGTGGATCCCGCGTCATGGCCGATCCGCACCTGCGGAAGACGAACTGGCGCATGGCATGCAGGTCGAGGTGCCGTACGTTCCCCGGCTCAACGAACGACGAAGCAATTGTGGAGGTCATCGACGACTCCATCGTTGTTGTGGGGCAGGCGAGGCAGAAGAAGCGCAAGCGGGCAAAAACTGATGCCGATGCGGAGGCCGCGACACCGAGCGGCGAAGAGTCGGGCCATACGAAGAAGGCGTCGTCGAAGGCGAAACGCGCCGCCGAACCCGACGCGAGGCGTTCGACTTTGCCAGTGTGCCGAATATCCTGGACGACGTGCCGAATGGGGAGGACATGCGGATGAAGAAGAAGAAAAAGCAGAAACAAGTCAAAGGTGAGAATTCTCTTGTCATTTCTTTAACCGCGCTGACTGGCCCCAAACGCAGACAAGCCGTTCTATGGGGACTTCCCTGCGCCACCGAGGGCTCATAGTGATTTGAAAAGTGGGAACCAGTCGCATACGTTTAAATAGAGTGATTATAACACCTGGTGGGAGCAGGCGGTGCGCTTCGAGACACCAGCAAAGATTGAGACGCAATTCTACATGCGGAAGGCACCATCAAAATGTGTGACAACACGCGTCAAATCGCGTCTCTCCTTACCCACAATGGCTCCGTCGCAAAAAGCCGCAAGTCCTCCCAAACCAACGGCGGCAAAGACATTCGCGCCTTCTTTGGAGGCGCAGCTAGCCAGAAAGCCACTCCGAAGCCTACAGCCTCGAAAAAGCCGACGCAGGTACACCTTGTCGCCATTGCGCAAGGGCCACTGCAATAACGATGATTCCTTCCAGTCTCCGCCGATTGGGCTAAACAAGACGGACGCTATTGAAATCAGTGTGTATCTCCCGCCGTCTGACACGCTCAGGTTGCTTACTGAACCGCCAGGTGATGACGAAGATATGTGGGTGAAATTTGTACATGGTCCACCAGCTTTCTGAGGAGGATTGAATACGCAAGGCCGTCCGCTCAAAAAGCCTCGTCGTGAGTTATATCTACTATCCCCCCTGCTGCTTATGTTTCTGCGCAGGTCAAAAGTTCCTGCTAAATCGTCCTCGGTGCGTGTCGAATGCATATTGCGTAGACCGCGCCGAAGCTCATGTGGCTTGTTGTACAGGCGCCCCTGAAAGAAGACAAAAAATCACCTATTGGACCTCGCAAATCGGTCTGTCTGTCTTCGCTCTACTGGCCATGGCTCACCAACTTTAGGCGTCGTCTGTTTTGAAACCGATGGATGTCGACAGCGACGACGAGCCGCGGTGAAGAAACGCAAGAAAGCATCCGCACTCTTATCCAGCGACGAGGAAGACACGCCACCGAAGAAGAAGGCCGCCGTCGGCGCTAACAAGCCCAAACCACGGCTGTCCAAGGCCAAGGACGACGACTTTATTGTCGACGACGACGACGACGGGTCCAGCACCGAAGATGAATAGCAGGACGAACAGTCGCAGGGCTTCGACGCCGCTGTTCCTTCCCAGCGACTACGAAGATGAGGACGACGAGCCTCCAAAGAAGAAGTCGGCAGCTGTGAAACCGCGACCTTCCAAAGCGAAGAAGGATGCTTTCATTGTGAGCTCGACGAGGACGACCCGGCTCCCAAGAAGTCTGCGGCAAAGTCAAAACCGAAGGCGACAACGTCCAAGCCTCCGGCCAAAGCCTCCGCGAAGGACAAGGTGAAGGAGGAGCCAGCAAAGGAGAAATTCAAGTGCGGACTTCACTCTGATCCTCGTCGCCGATTCTAACATTCATCCAGCTGGGCAGCCGCCAGGGCCGCCAAGCTCGCCGGTCCAAGCGCGCCAGGCTCCAAGGCTGTCCCCGACGGCGAACCCAATTGTTTGGCGGGCCTCGCGCTAGTCTTCACAGGCGAGCTGAGTAGTTTTTCGCGCGAGGAATCCGTCGAAATTGCGAAACGTTACGGAGCGCAAGTGCTGCCCTTCATTTTGTTTTCAAACTCTGACTGTATTGCAGACGCGTCCCTGGGCAGCCGTCGAGCAAGACGGACTATGTTGTACTGGGTGAAAATGCCGGACCGTCCAAGTTGGCCGCGATCAAGAAAAATGGACTCAAGACCCTCGACGAGGATGGATTTTTGAATCTCATCGCGACGCGAAGGGTACCGGACAGCTGGACGAGAAGACGTTGAAGAAGATGCAGAAGGATAAAGAGGACATCGAAGCGGCCGCGAAGGAGATGGAGAAGCGGGAGAAGAAGGCGACGAAGGAGCATAGGTATGCGCGATTGAAATTGATATGCAGTCGTTTACCTACCCCTTCCAGCTCCGGCTCCTCCAAAATCGACCCGAGCTCGCAACTTTGGACTACTCGCTATGCGCCGCAGAACATCAGGGAAATATGTGGGAACAAAACGCAGGTCGAGAGGCTGCAGCAGTGGTTGAAAGATTGGTGTTCTCTTTCCACGGCTTCCTATCTCGTCTTCTCAATTCAGGCATCCCCGCACAGGCCCAATAGCCTCAAGTCGGGGTTCAAGAAGCCGGGAAAGAGTGGCATGAATGTATACCGCGCCGTCCTGATTACGGGGCCACCTGGCATCGGCAAGACGACCAGCGCGCATATGGTAGCGAAGTTGGAGGGGTTCACGCCGATCGAGCTGAATGCGAGCGATGCCCGCAGCAAGAAGCTCGTTGAGGTAACCAATTCGTCCGGGTCTACACAACCCACGACGAGCTGACTCTTCTCGCAGAATGGGATGAATGTGAATAATACGTCGTTGGATGGATACATCGCGGGCAGTCGCGTACGTCTGTTTGCCTTGCAGACATAAAATTATCGACGTTCCCTAGGAAAGGGACGGCGTGGCCATCACTGACCGAACGGTCCTGATCATGGACGAGGTGGATGGGATGTCGGCAGGCGATCGCGGCGGTGTCGGTGCCTTGAACGCTATGATAAAGAAGAGCAAGGTCCTTCGTTCTTCTTGATGCGACTACGATTCCGACTCACTGGATGCAGGTACCCATAATCTGCATCGCCAACGACCGGGGAGCGCAGAAATTGAAGCCACTCATAAACACACGTTTTCCATGACTTTCCAGAGGTTTGTGATCCTTCTTATTGACACGCATTATACTGAGTACAATCATGCAGGCCGCCTGCCAATATGATCGCTCCAGAATCATGACAATCGCCTTCAAGTGAGTTTCGTTGGTCTCTCTACTCTCGAACTGACGCCTGTCTTAGGGAGAAAATGAAGGTTCCTGCAAACGTGGTCGACCAGCTCGTTCAGGGATCGCAGTCGGATATTCGTCAAGTCTTGAATATGTTGTCTACTTGGCGCTATCGAGTGACACCATAGATTTCGACGAGGGGAAAGCCCTGTGAGATCCAAATGTTCTCTTAGTGAACCACCCACTGACCGTGTTGTTTGTCTGTACAGGACACAAATGAATGAGAAGTATATCATCATGAGCCCCTTCGACATAACTTCGAAGATGTTGGGTCCTAAACTCTTTGCATACAACTCCGAGCGACTCTTGGTGATAAAATGGAACTGTACTTCCAGGACCACTCCTTGATGCCTTTAATGATTCAAGTGCGCCTTCTCTAGTCAAGTCTCTTTTCAGCTGACGGTTCGCGGAAAGGAAAATTATCTGAAATCCACCCCGACGGCGCTTCAAAAATACGACGGTCCGATGAAGATCCTGAAATCCCTCGAGTTGATGGACAAAGCTGCATCTTCGATATCGGACGGGGATTTGGTCGACGCATTGATCCACGGGTTGGTCGACTCGGCTTTTCCATCTCAATGTTTCTTAACACTCGGGCAGACCGGAACAGCACTGGGCGTTGATGCCGCTTCATGCAGTGTGTTCAACGATACGTCCTGCGTCCTTCGTGTACGGCATGGGCGTGCATTGGGGAGGAGCTGACCCTATCGCGTTCCCCAAGTAAGTGCGGCCCGCGATGGACTGCAAGTGGTACTGAAGCAATGTTCAATAGATGGCTCGGACAGAACTCGAAGCAGACGAAGCTGAGTCGCCAATTGGGCGACGTGCAGATTCGGATGCGCCTCAAGGTCTCGGGCGACAAGTCGGAGATACGGCAGTCGTATATCCTGCCCTCTTCCCGCATATCGTCAAACCGCTGAGGGATGTGGGGGGGGAGTACGGCATCATCCATTTTTTCGTCCCTCATGTGGGATCTCGCAGAGCGCCGTGGAAGAAGTCATCGAGAAGATGGACGAGTATTATCTGACTAAAGAGGATGGGATGCGATCGTCGAGCTCGGCGTCGATGAGCAAAAGGACGAATTGGTGTTAAAGAAGATCTCCGCCGCCACGAAGACGCATTTCACGAAGAAGTGGTTCCGCTCTCTTTGTTCGTCGATTCTGATTTGTGCAGGTACAACGCTGGAGAGCATCCGATTCCCTTCCACAAAGCATCGGATTCAGGCAAGGCGCCAAAGAAACTCCCCGGTGGACCCGCGCCAGATCTCGACGACGTCTTCGATGTGAGTTCAATCCGCATCCAACGCACGCGGCAACTGACTCTCCATAACAGATTGACGAGCCAATCGAGGATTCGGACGACGACAAGAGTAAAGATGCGGACGATGACTTCAGTAAAGATAAATTTATCAAGGCACCTAAGAAAAGACGACAAAGCTGCGGCGCCCAAGAAAGCGGCAGCGAAGACAACGAAAGTAAAACCGAAGAAGTGATCTGATTTTGACTTGCATTTTTTGTATCATACAGTATTCTAATTAATCGCTTTCACGCTCATACGTTCGCCAGCAAATACTTGCCTTGTTTAGCTGCTTCGTCCGTTGTCTGACATCATCTTCCCGCCCCTATTCAGCACAATACCATCTCAAACTCGCGCTCGTGCTGTTGCCGTGTCTGCTGCGTACTTGAAGCTGAGGCTTTGGAGGTGGACTCGCAAGGCGATGCAGCGGAGACTCAAGATGAAGATGAATCGATCCGTGTGTATCATGTCTTTCTCAACACCGTTCTCCTCAATACTCACTTACGTCGGTAGGTGTTACAAACGATTTAAACCTTGCTCTCGAATATGACGGCGTGCGCGGCGTGCTAAGGGCTTTGGAAAAAGAAGAGCCATGGTTCCCCGAGCCCGTCAAGAATATCTCGCGTCTCAAAACCCTTCTCCTCCGCCATCTACAGCATCGTCGCTGATTTTTTCGACCTTCAAGGAACCGAGGCCGAGCCCTGCTCGGCTGGGAGGACTTCGGCACGCCCTCCATATCCCTTCCGTTTTCTGTGATGGAAGCTATAACATCCCGAACAATGGATTCATTCGCAACTCCAGGCGACTAATGAGGCAGGAGGAGGGAGCCGAGGAGGAGGAGGAGTCACCACAGCGCAAGAAATGAAGGGGATCGTCCTAAACAGAATCCGAGCAAAGCCATAATTGTGGGACGGGTCTTTGTTATATGTAACTCGGGCGACCCAGAGTGGATTTTTTATATCGTCGCCTACCTGCTATGAACAAAATAAGACCTGGATTTTTTCCTTCAGTCGCGGGGTCGTCTTGAAATCTCGTCAAGTTGCGAGCGAACTTATGGGTGACAATCACACTGTGACACTCTTTGACCTGTACCACCACCATCTTTTTCCGAATTTTCGTTGAATGAGTACCGTGGTGAATTGGTTGTAAGCCGATGGGTGGATTTCATTCTCTTCTATGAAGCGAACTACCGCAAGTCTAACCGGTCGCGGTCGAGACTTCTCACCGCGAACCTCGAAGTGACAGTTGATCTGATATATTCCTGAGGCCCTCAGTGTTGGCCTCAACCCACCTACCTTCTCACCTCCTCCCTCTGTCCCGCATTCTTGGCCGCAGAAGCCGGCCCTGAATTTTCTGTGCTACTGGCGGTCGTGTTTAGGGTTGTTTGAAAGAAAGGCGTTTGCTTCATGCCAACTTCCGCCAAACGCCCAGCGTCGCGGTCTCCCGATGGCGAACGACGCCCAAAGCGCCACCTCACCTCGTCGCCGCCAGAAGAGGGCGAGCTCGACGATGAGCAGGTCCCGCCCCCCACCACTTCCCTGTCCCTGCCCGCAAAACCGAGCCCTGCGGTGCTTGTGAAAGGCAAAATGGCGATCCCCTTTCCCTTCAAAAGAAGGAGCCCCCAGCCGTCGTGGCCAAGAATGTCTTCGACATCAACACGCCCGTTGTGCATGACCGACCCAAGGACGACAACCGCCGCCCCCGAGACGACCCGAAACGGAAGGCGCCACGACCTTCGGAACCTTGGGACTCGACCTCGAATAGACACCAGTCGTCCGCTCGGAATCATCGTGCGTCTCCGCCACGTCGCTCCAAGTCCCCCTACTCTCGGCCGCCAATAAACCCAGAGGTTATACGATACCGTGACTCGTCTCCTCGGTGGGCGCCGCCGGACGACAGAGGAGGGCGGGACAGTCGTCGGTACAATGGGCCAGACACCTATCGTGACCGGCCACCGGCCCTACCGAGACTCGCGCGATGATCCGCGCGCATGGACTCGGCGAGATGAGCAACCACGCAGAGACCGAGACAGTTATGACCACTATTCTGGACCACGGGACGACTTCAACCATTACCGACCAATATCACCACACAACAGCTATAGACCGGTTTCCCCTCGCGGAGCAGCATACCGCCCTGTTTCGCGCCACGACCCCCCCCCACCGCCTCCCCCCGCCCGCCACCCTTTTTTTTCGCCTCCCCGCACGCGACACTCTCCTGCCCAGCCACCCCCGCCGACCTCTTCTCCCCCTCCCCCGCCGCCTCCCGACGCCCGCTTACTTCCCCGCGATGCTCCACCTCCCCGCGATGCTCCACTTCCGCCTCCTCCCGCCTCCCTCCCACCACGCCCCCCTGCCCCCCTGGATATGCGTTCGCCTCCTTCCATGGTTCGGCCTCCAGCGAGTCGCCCTCCTCAGTCGGAGGTCCGCAAGGAACCCGTGCGCGAGATGGTGCGTATCGCGCTCAAGCCGCCTCCTCCGCGTCGCTCGCAAGCCGAGGAGGAGAAGGCCTATGGACGCGTTTTCAAGGGTTGCGGTAACAAAAACGAGTACGAGATCACGACAAAACTTGGAGAAGGGACCTTTGGGTGCGTTTTCGTTACCTGTCTGCTCATCTTCCTTGTCGTTAATGTGTATGAAACTCCAGTGAAGTCCACAAAGCCATCCACATCTCCACTCGACGTTCTGTCGCTTTGAAACGGATCCTGATGCACAACGAGAAGGAAGGCATGCCGGTGACGGCGCTACGTGAGATTAAAATTCTCAAGGCGCTTAACCACCCATGCATCGTCAACATTCTCGACATGTTCGTCGTGCGCAGTACCGCGACAGACCCCTTGTCGGTGTACATGGTCTTTCCCTACATGGATCACGACCTCGCAGGGCTCCTAGAGAACGAGCGCGTAAAACTACAACCGAGTCACATCAAGCTCTACATGAAGCAGTTGCTGGAGGGCACCGAGTACATGCACCGCGTACGTATACGTCCGCTTGGTATTCTGATGCCACTTTTTACACCCGCCCCCGCAGAACACATCCTCCACCGCGACATGAAGGCTGCGAACCTGCTCATTAGCAACTCGGGCTCGCTCCTCATCGCGGACTTTGGCCTTGCGCGTGCGTTTGACTCGGGGGACAACCCGAACCGCGAAGGAAAAGAGCGCAAGTACACTAATTGCGTGGTGACGCGGTGGTATCGGCCGCCAGAGTTGCTGCTGGGAGCGCGGCAGTACGGAGGGGAGGTGGATATGTGGGGGATCGGGTGCGTGCTGGGGGAGATGTTCATGCGCCGGCCAATATTGCCTGGGACATCCGACCTCGATCAGCTGGAGAAGATCTGGCGGCTGTGCGGGTCGCCGAATCAGCATAGTTGGCCGAACTTCGAGAGGTTGCCGGGCTGCGAGGGTGTGACGCGCTTCGAGTCGTACCCACGAAAGCTTACGGCGAACTATGAGCAGTGCGTCCTTTTTTCTGTTGCTCTTATTCTTCCTCCGAGGCTGATGTGTTTTTTCAGTATCGGGAAGGAGACATGCGATCTTATGGATCGTCTGCTTACCTGCAATCCCCGTCAACGTATCACTGCGGCTCAAGCGCTCGACCACGACTACTTCTGGACTGCCCCGATGCCGGCCGACCCCAAGAGGTGCGTTTTCGGCTGTGTGTTATTCAATGTGCGCGAGTTGACGTTTTGTAGTCTCCCTACGTACGAAGCCTCGCATGAATTTGACAAGCGCGGGCACCGGCAGCACCAGCAGCAGCAACAACATCAGCAAGGCGGGCCACCTCCGCAGCACCTAGACCAGCACCGTCAGTATCGCCCTCCAGGGCCTGGCGGCATGCCGCCTCAGCACCATCAGCAGCAACAACATCAACAGCATCCGCCCCCTCACCAACAACACCCCCCAAATCCCAACAACTGGCCGCGGCCGAATGCTTACAACCAGCCGCCGCCGGGGTACGGCGGGGGGCCACCTCCGCGGTATGGACCCGACGGCGGGGTCCACCTGCGAGATATGGGCCCGACGGCGGGGGTCCGCCTGCGAGATATGGGCCCGACGGCGGGGGTCCGCCTGCGAGATATGGGCCCGGATACGGCGGGGGACACGGGCACGGGCACGGGCGCGACGGTGGTGGCCAGGGACGCGGACCGCCCCGGGTTGGCAGCCGCCGCGGAATATGGGCGGGGGTGGGGGTGGTACTGGCACACGACCGGCGGCCTTGCCTGCGGGCCTGCCTCCGAAGCCGGTCGCGCCGCAGGGTGGGCTGCCTCCGCCTGGTATGAATGGCATGAACAACGGGCGGAGGCCGCCGGGTGGTGGTGGGGAGGGCGGGGAGGCGCTCAATTATGGGTAAGTAGATCATTCTTAGGATGGGTTTAGAGGGCGTGGTGCTTGTGGGGGCACTGTAGATAGGCGCAGGGTGCGCAGTGCATATAACATAGTGTATTAACTGGTAATTGTCCATAGTCAACTGCATACATACATCAATTCACCTTTACTTTCAACCGAAATGCTGTGACTTGTGACGCGTCACAATTCTGGTTCTGTTCACCTGTTGGTCTCAGACTTAAACCTGAATGCATCGACGCGCGAACAAGTCGAAAAAGGTGCGCGTCTTTCGCAAGCTCTGCGCTGAATACTGACTAGCTAGCAGGTCCCGAATGTGCGGCTGCGACCGGCACACCCCGACGCGATGGCTCGCGCCCGTGCAGCGTCGCCCGAGGCCGCCAGCTGCTGGGCACAAGACAGCCAGATCGTCGGCAGCGATGACACGGTTATGCTCGGCGGCTCGTGTCCGCGCCCGTTCAGGAATGTCGTCGTTTGTGCCACCGGCGTCCTCGACAAGGTATGTACCCCTTCGACGCGTCGACGCGTCGAGATTGACCACGTAGCCCGAACTCTTCAAACTCGCCCTTGAACTCGGCGACGAGCGTCAGTGCGTTCACTGACCGCGTAACCCACCTCATCGCGGAAAACCACGGAGGCGCAAAATATTTGGTGAGTCGCGTCGCGTCGATTGACGCGTCCAATTCACTAACACGCATCGTTCTAGTGTGCGTTAGAACGCAAGATTCCCATCCTCCTCCCTCCTGGATCATCGAGAGCCACCGCATCTGGCAGCACGGCGACGACGTCGACTTGGTCCAGGTGCGTCTTGTCCGTCGTTCCCTCCTTCGGTTGTACTTATTACCAACAGAGCATGATGCTCCACCGCCTTCCCCCCTTCTCTGGCGTAACCCTCTGCATATCCGGTATCCCCGACATCGTCCGTCGTACCAATATCAACAAGGCTTTAACCGCAGGCGGGCACCTATGTAAAAGACCTCGTCCGCCCCGTGCGCGTTACGCACCTGTTATGCAGCGGCGAAGAGGAGACGGACAAGATGCGCTACGCTGAGAAGTTTAACCGCGTGGGCGAGGCGGACCCGCCGATTCAGATCGTCTGGGAAGAATGGTTCTGGGATTCGTGGAGTATGGCGGTGCGTGTTTCCTTCTCTTCTGGTACAAGCACTCACGCGGAACAGGACAATTCGACGAAGCCAAATACCAAGCGAGCCTTCGCGACCGGAGCGTCGAGGTGCGCTCTCCCTCCCTTTCATTCAGATCATAGTATTATTGCTCCCGCGCTCAACAGTTCCCGCCCTCCTCCTCCCAACCTTCGCGCCGTTGGCCCCGTCCATCCTCCTCCTCTTCCTCCCCACCACTCCGCACCACCGCGTCCGCGCCGCCCAACCTCCCATCCCACGGCCTCCACCTCAACACCAACATCTCGAGCGCGTACGACGAGGACGACGAGCCGCTAATCGCCCGCATCCAACGCCCACATGCGATGGCTCTACAGCTCTGGGGCAGTCTTCTCAAGCCCCGCGGGTACGCCGTCGACGAGGCGCGCCGCGGCGTTGTGCTGAGCCCCCAAAAGGCGCGGGAGGCACGGGAGCGAGAAACGAGTCGTGCAGGACGAGGATTACCAGCCAGGCAGGACGGCGATGAAGGCGGAGAAGAGGTCTGGGAAGAAGGAAAGGGAAAGGGGAGGGAGAGCACTCTCGAGCTTTAGGAGGCAAACTCGGTGGTGATCGCGCCTCGGACAACAGCGGCTGCGGCGGGGCGGGAGCGCGAACGGATGGTCAGTGCGGGTGCGGGGCCCGAGCCGGATGCCGTTTGGGCGCAGCGCGAGTGTTCTGGCTGCCCAGCTACGACAACTGGCCCCAAAGTTCTTGGCGCAGAGGATACTATGCATCTCGACGGTTCTGTGCCCGCACCGTCCCCCCTCCACCGTGTTTGCGTCCCTGCGCTTCCTACTCCGCGGTGAGACGGATACGCCCACTGTGCGAGGGGCGATTGAGGGCGCGGGGGGTGCAGTGGTCCTCAGCGGCGACGGTAATGAGCATGATTTTGTCGTCGTGCGGCTGGTTAGGTACGTTCGAACCTCTTGCCATTTTCTCCGTCTACATTCCAACTCGATTCTTTCTACCCCAGCGGCTCTCCCCTCTTCTTCGCGACCCCTCCCCGTCGTCGCGCGCTCGTTACCGCACCGAGTGTTGGCTGGAACAGTGTTTGTTTACTGACACACTCGTTCCGCCCGAGACGCATTGCTGCTTTGTGCCACTGGGAGTGCGGGTGCCCATTGGTGGTGTGTCCCGTTTCGCTTCTGTTCCCCGCTCTCTCTTTACTTAAACTGACATTCAACCAGGCGCCAACAAAATAACCCTCAGCTTCTCGGGGCTCGAGGAGAACGAGGCATGTTGGGTGCGGAGGATGCTCAAGGCGCTTGGTCAGTCCTCGCTTGATCCGCCGTCGAATATCTACTGACTGGAACAGGCATCACCCTCGCTCCTGCCTTCTCGCGTTCCACCACGCACCTGCTCTGCCCCGCCGGCACGGGTCCAAAGTA
>JARIHR010000252.1:0-23341 GCA_029281495.1 Mycena filopes | reverse complement strand
GGATGGGTAAAGTCATGGACGGGTCGAAGAATTCATCCGGAATGGCCTGTGGTTCTCCTTGGAGAATGAATAGGACCACACATGGATTGAAGCGCGCGTATGGGGCAAATAACATCTGTCGCTGTATCACAAATCAGTAAGTTGACCGTCTAGACAATCAATTTTACGCACGTCAGAGACGAGCCCAACATATTTCTTGGTGACGAGTTTTTTGCATGCAGCAACGGCGTCGACGTCCTTTTGCACATCCGGATCCAAAGAGTCGACGGGATCGAGGCTGAATACAACACAAGCGCCGACGGTTGGCAGAATCTGTCTGGTCTCGTCGTATCGGTTCATGCTCTCCTCATCCACGCTGCGATTGTCCGACATGTCCATGGCGGGGTTCACTTGGCTGGCTGGCGGAGGACTCACGAGGGGATGCGAGAGCAAGTGAGTCTGAAGAATAACAAGGACGAGTGGGAGAACAAGACGTCGCCAGACGTTCGGCAATGGTTACAGATTCGCGAGGAGAACAAAAGGAAGCGAGGACAAAAGTCCATATCGGGATCAAGGGCCAATAGAACAACAAAAGCGAAACTGCTGACAGACAAGCAGAAGCCGATGACGTCCAGTCATTGGATACTATTTCCAAAGTCAGGCTGTGGAAGTAATGAACGACGCGAGAATGTAACTATTTGTGCCGGTTTAAATGTACCACACGGAAAATGCGACGCCCGATGTTTCTCCCTTTCGTCTTCACCTTGGAGGCCATGCGAGAAACACGGCTCTTGAAGGTCAGGTGCTCGACCAGTAAATTAACTGACGCGGTCAAGTTAGAGACATATTCGGCGGGAAGGAAGAACTTACCTGTGTGATCATCGTAAATTTGGGCATCAATCCGTTCTGCCTCCTTTCTGGCCGCTTCGACTGCGAGAGCGTTGGCTCTCGCGACCCGAGGCCGTGCATCCTCCTCAATTCTGAGGCGAAGGATAAGACAAGCAGATAAGGTTGAAACAGAACGCCAACCGGATGATAGCCTCCACCTCTCTGAAATAATCCTCAGGATCGGTAAGCTCCTCTATTGTCGATAGGTCGTGAGTTAAATCGACGGTAACGACCCTTCGAGATAGTTTTGTCGTAACGGGCGGAACCTTCATCCAACGAGGCGACGACTGCCAGGGATCCAGGTTAGCGGGAGAGAACCATTTGCAAATCAACGGAAGAAACTGAACCTTTTCGTGATGTCCGAACGGGTAGGGTGCTGGGAGCCGGCTGCGTGCAATCTGTTCCGCCTTCTTCTCCAGAGTAAATCCTGTGTTCTCTCCACGTCCCGGCCCAGAAATCGGTCCAGTCGGTTAAGTTTCGTCCAGGTTAAACTGGTAATCGATGGGCTCCTCCGTGAACTTGGTGAGACTTTTGACCTCCGCGTAGGTTATAGGAAGTCACGTAGGCAATCGTTCCAGGGAAGCGGGGGTTTGACGCCTTTATCGGGTCCCGAGCTGACAGATGGGGGTTTGGTTATGGGAACGATCGGACCGACATCGTTGGCTCTATGTATCTCTCTTCCGAGGTCAACGGCTCCCCTTGCAAAAGAAAGCGACAAAACAAGGATTATATGGCTGCCCAGGATGATAGAGGGTTTGCCGCTGGTCATACGTCAATTCGCCAAACAGGTGCGGGGTGAATACTTGCGACGCACGTCTGCAATGCCCACATATTTCTTGCTAACAAGTTTCTCGCAAGCTGCAATTGCCTCGAAGTCGTCTTGAACTTCTGGGTCCAGAGACGCCACAGGGTCGATCGTGAAAACTACGCAAGCACCAGACGCTGGGAGTATCTCGCGACCCATGTTCGTCGATTGCCGGCCAGCGGGCGTAGGAAGTCAAGTAGAAAGGCGAAGAACAAGCGTGGCGGCTTGTGTGAAGAACAATAGCGCGTATCAAGTTTGGACCCACACACGAGCATGTGATCTGTCGCGGGTCCAAGCGCGTAAGGTTTACAAGGGCGCCATTGTGTTTGGTCGCTGGCAACACCTCTGTTGTTCTTCTGGTTACTGGCGACAGACAGCCGCTTCAAAAGCGCAACTTTCAAACCCTGCTTCGCCACAAAACACCCAACTAGACTCTGAAATTCCTGTCGTCCCATCTCATGCTCTGTGCACCTGGCTGCTTTCACGCTACATCATCCACCCGGATTCGCTCAGGCGACGTCTGCCGTGTACCGAATATGTCCGTCCACATGCCCTTCCTGGAGCTGATCATGGAGGAAATGGAGAAGAGCGCCGAGAATACCGACGCCGTGAGGGCGTATTACAAAGCACTCGTCTCCCAAGGGAAAATTCGCCCAGGCGTAGCGATTTCGTCCGCATACCGCGGCATAGGCGCAATCTGTCTGATGGCGACATTCGAGAAGGACGATCCTGGTGAACTTCCAGAGATGTATCAGCACTTCATCCTCCCTGTCGCCCCGAATCTTCAGCATGCGCAGCCACTGCACCCCACTGCACTCGATTCGCAGAAATACTCGCCGGCCTTGGACATCTGTCCAGAATCCCGATTCCCGTCGACCCAGTGGCTCATTGCGATTCTCTCGGAAATGGACGTCCAAAACTTGGAGCTTTGGGAAAACCTGATACTGGACCGACCACGCTGTCATATAACGGAGCAATCGATGAACGACTTGAACGGCGCTTGTCGAACCAAACGGGAGGTGTGGGAGCAACAAGTGAGAAACGATCCAGCGCTCCCGGCGCAGTACTTCCGGGAGATCAGGGTAAGATTTCGCGTTCTTCATGACGAATTGGATCAGCTCCTTACTATCATGCTCATCAGGACAATAAAAACGCACGCACACAAAGAGTAAGCCACCTCTATACACTCATCACGTCGCGTTCAAACCATAGATGTGCTTTAGTCCATCCTATCAAACGCAGAGTCTTCGAAATCACAAAAGTCGACGCGGTCCCAGGTTTCATTCAGTAAGGCTGGTCGTATATTGACCGGCCTTGTGGGTGGTCGTGCAAAGCGTCCTGCATCCGTGACGTCCTCAAAGCGACCGAAGTCCGTAGCGTCCTGCAATCCTTTCGCCGCTCTCCAATCAGTGGCGGAAGACGCAGAACAGGAATTGGGTGAACACGAACCGGTAACCCCTCTTGTCGCGGCAAGTTCTCCTGCGCCAGTGCAGGCGGTACCTGCAATCCCTGCGGTCGCGGAGGTCCCGACAGTCACTGCCGATCTGCGGTTGCTCGATATCCGGGAGACGGTTGAAACCAACCTGAAGCAATCCGCGGATATCGGCCTTCGTAGAGTGAGTGAACCACGAACATATTATCCAGGACAGCCTCTAACGATTCGGTTAGAAACCATCCTTCACCAGTTTCTTCAGGCGAGCTTCACCTTCCCTCCGGTCCGCATCCTCTAGTCGTACCCCCTCCGTGCGAGGTGTTCAACTTCTGTCCGCCGAAGCCAAGATCGCGGTACGTGCTAATTTCGCCCGTGAATTGCGGTGGCTCATGGATTCGTCTTTTGTGCTACAGGAGGATCTCGTGGGATGGGGTGACCGTGTTAAGGTTACCGTTAAGAAACAGGACAAACGACAGAGATACCGATAGTTGAGATTGGGCGTACCGTGCTGGGCGCGGATCCGAGTGGCGCTCTGTAATCTATCCTATTTACTTCCCGTTGATATACCCACCACGATAATAATCTCCTGGCTATCGAGTGAGAAGGTAGAACGCGAATTAGCCAAAGTCGGTACCACTCGCCTACGATCATCGTGCGGCTTCCTCGGTCGGCCATCCGGTAGTGACTATTTATCCGCCTAACCATACTCATAGTTCAACCGTCGAGATATCCAAAGCGTACCGCTCAGATTATCCAGCCGGAAACAGTTGATTGCATCGGTGCAGCTGTTGGAAACCCAGTACGGGTTGCGCGTTTCTGTGGAATCACTGAGAACGCGCAATAAATAATATTTCCAAATCTATACCAATTACCATCGTCCTCGGAGCGCGGTTGAGGGATCCTCGCAGTACTCATTTTTACCCCTACGATCCGAAGTCGTTCAACGTGGTTCAATCGTTGGAAGGATCAGGCAACTACCCTACCTCGCAGACCATCCGACTGTCATCGGTGCGCCCTCGTGCGATCGTGACCCATATTCGATGCGACCTGAAGGCCCACGGAAATCGCTACAACCAAATTAAATGCACGGAAGCGGTGAGACTTGCGTTCTATCTACGATACGAAGCGATTCAGCTCGGTCAATCATCGAAATGATCACCACCTACCTCAGAGTCTCCTAACGGAAGCAGCTAGGACACATGTAATGCAATAATTTGAAGTTCCGTCGATTCCAATGACGGCTTGGGGCAACAGTAAGATTGAAGTTCAAGACTAGAGCCGAGGATAATGTGGTTTTGCAGCGGTCTAGGAGCCTGGACGAAGCGGATAACGACGGCAGGTGCGCGCGAGACAGAGTGAACCAGATGCAGGGAGAAATCGACGAGGAAAACCAGAAAGAGAGCCCAACTTGAACGGAAGCGTCGAGTCAGAGTGACTTCAGTACGCGTGGGTCCAGGAAGCCCAGTAGAGCGAGGGTATGCTGCTAGCAAAGGCTCCGTTGAATTCCAGGGCCGAAGGCGCGGAGAAAGAGGAAGGTCCAAGGAAGCTCGAGAGCACAGCAACGCGTCAACATGCGACAACAACGCGTGTCTGTTGGGTCACAGTCACATCGCCTCTTGCTCCCAAACCACCACCATCCACTCGCACTTACCGCCGTCGCCAGCTCAGCGATCCCCCTCAAGACTTTCTCAACCCCACAACACTCATCCTAGAACATGTCTGGCCGTGGTAAAGGTGGCAAGGTGGCAAGGTGCGCACGGCTTCCCCAAATCGCTACACGAAAACTGACTCCCCTCGCTGTGCAGGGCCTCGGAAAGGGCGGAGCCAAGCGTCACCGCAAGATTCTCCGCGACAACATCCAGGGTGCGTCCTTGCTATCCAGTCGTCCTTGACGCGGTCTTGACATACCTCGCAGGTATCACAAAGCCCGCCATCCGTCGTCTTGCCCGCCGTGGGGGTGTGAAGCGTATCAGCGGCCTTATCTACGAGGAGACGCGCGGCGTCCTCAAGATCTTCCTCGAGAACGTCATCCGCGATTCGGTCACCTACACCGAGCACGCTAAACGGTATGTGGTCGCCTCGCCCTCATCGCCTTATACTCAGGTCCGCCCAGGAAAACCGTCACGGCCCTCGACGTCGTCTACGCCCTCAAGCGCTCCGGCCGCACTCTTTACGGTTTTGGCGCATAGATCTGGGGGTGAGTTTGCGTCGCTCATTTTGGGACCCTCGCTGACCCCCAAAATCCCTTGCGCACAGACCACCCCACGCACGCTCACGCCTCGTCATCGCCACCATGTATTCATGTATCCTGTACACACGCATATTCTCGGCATTGTATACGCCCATGTCAATCTATCCTTATGGCCTAATTCTCCGATGCCCTGGCCGCCGTTCGCATTACCTTGCCTATTGTCGACGCTACGTTATTCGGCGTCGTCCGAGCCTCGACACTCGTTGTCCCATCATACTCTCGTTTCTCGCTGGTCCGCAGGTCGTCCACGTTGCCCGGCCTTGCTGCCGCGAACGCGACGTCATTCTGGATCATTCTCGACTGTGAGTACCTCTTGTCTTCCGCTTCTTTGCACTCCCTGTTGGTGACTCAATGTTCGGCGCCGGCGGTGTCATCAATTCGTCGAGGTTTTAACGTCGAGAGCGTTCAATTCTAGTGCAGTTCAATTGAATAAGGACCAGGGTAACTGACTCTGGGGGAGCACCAGCAGCAGGAGCACCAGCAGTCCACTGGCGATTCGTTCGGTTCTAAAGGCCATGATGGCTACGACTCCCTCGAACAGTTACAATGGCCTACGCATTCGCCATGCGAACCCACTTGGTGCCGAGCCCGTTCTCACCGAAGAGTAGCTGTGGAACTTGAAGGGGTTGCATGGCATCTACCTGGGAGCTGATCGTGATCCCGTTGGTGTGTTAGAATTATTTATGCCCTGCCGAGTAAAGTTCAAGTCTCAACCGTTGTTCCCACGGTTCGAATACCCAAACCCCGACTGTCTTCCAGGAGTTCCCAAAAATCCAAGTCGCGAGCAGTTTATTCTCCTGCAGCCCTCCGTCATGTTCTTCCATTGATCGGCCTTGAACGAAGTTCTGACAGACAAAAGAAAACCTAGCGGACACTGTATATGATCATGACCGGAACCCCGAATCGAACGGGGGCCTACTTCATGCTGCTTGGAATGCTCTGCAAGGTGTAGCAGACCTTTGCAGGTCCTTATTTACTCTTCCGCTTATTCTGTGGATCTGAAAGTATCACAATAATCACAAAGGGAACAATCTGACATTTCCCGTCCTTGTACTTTCAGTAAGGCTAGGAAACTCAATCTGAGAAAAATCAACATGCAAACTCGTACACCTGGTTGAACCTGAATCATCTAGGCGCGCGCGTGAGTGTACATGTAAATGCGGAGAAACATACATAACAGTTGTTCGAAAAAAGATTTTGCACTCGCCAGGACCTGACCCCGAATTGAACGGGGGCCTGCTTCAAACGCTTACATAAATTTGTCTACAACGCACAGGTACAAACCATCCGCTACAGACCTGATTTAGTCTTTGCCCCAGCTCTGTGTATACATATATGGCTTGGATTTGAATTTGAACAACATGCCACATAAAAAAGAAGTTTTGAATGAACCATATATAACCCGACCCCGAATCGAACGGGCGCGGGCTTTAATGATCCTCATCATCTACAAACTGCAGGTGCGGACCTTCCGCTCCAGGTCTTACTTTCCTCCTTCATCTATCCCTTTAACAAGGCTTGATACTAAATTCGAGAAAAGTTTAAAATGACATTCAAACGGAGCACACGATCTAGCTAGAATCGAACATCAATCAACACCGAGGAATTTATCTCACAGGGTGCAGGTGCGGACCATCCGCTAGGATCTGATTCATTATGCTTGCACCTGCGCTGTGTATATGTGGGGCCTGAACTTGCATTTGAACAGCATAGCATGCACATAAAAAAAGTTGCGAGAGACCTCCTACACCCGAACCCGAATCGAACGGGTGCCTGCTTCAATAGTCATATGGGGCCTACTCGTCTACAAGTTGCAGCTGCGGACCTTCCGCTCCGGGTCTTACTGTCCTCCATCCTCTATCCCTTCAACAAGGCTTGATATCAAATTCGAAAAAATGAACCAAGAGGTCCAGACGGAACAGGAGTACATGAATCGGGCGGGTGCTTGCTGCAACAGCGAGAGATCGGTTTATTCAACAGGGTGGAGGTGCGGGCCATTCATCAGGGTCTAGGCTTCCACTGACTCTGCGTGAGCCTCGAATCTGCAACATCACAATAAATAAAACGAACCGAAATCCCGCACAGGACCCGAACCCGAATCGAACGGGCGCCTGCATCAAGTGGTCAACTGAAATCGTACCGGGTGCAGGTGGGGACCATCCGCCCTGGGTCTTAGTGCGATTCTCCTACATGGAGCTCTCTACTACACAAGCTTGAAGGTTCTCGGGGAGCAATGGAATAAAATCAAAACTTGAGGATCTATGTATGACCCAGACCCGAAGCGAACAGGTGGCCTGCTTTATCTCCTCAACATGCCTACAGGGAGCAGGTGCGGTCGTTCAGTTCAGCCGTGGGTCTTGGTAGATTGGGAGGTAGAGGGCTGCCACCGGTAAGTTGAAGTTGGAACTTGGTTGAAAACAACTTTCTGTGGCGTCCCTCGAGCTTTTCATCCGAAACTTGCGACAAAACTCCTTCGTTGCTTGCGATCCCTCCCCGCCACATGCTGGGTCGACTTTCCAAATAAATTGCTTATTTGCATTCAGCCGAAACGCGTCATCAGCAGCTGACCCAAGCATCTCCCACGCACCCAGCCGCCGGCATCTCCCGACCTTTCCCTTGTCCTTTCCCCGCCTCCTCCTCCCTCGCCTCCCGCCATCCACATCTCCTACTCCCCTCTACCCACCTCAAAACCACCAATAATGCCTTCTATTCTGCAAACCCTCGCCCTGGCCGCTGCGAACCGTCGCAGGCGTGCACGCGGCGACGACGACCGGGGGGCTCAAGAGCTTGTCTCCGGCGGTGATGCTCTGTGGTGGCGTGAGTCTTCGTTGTCTTTTGACTTTTACTTTCGTTTTCCTGCCGTCCTACTCTACTCCTACTCCTCCCTGCTTCGGCCGGTAGCTTGCGCTTTTTTCTACCATTTTTCTCGAATTTTTTTTCGGCTTTGGGTTTTCGTTGGACAGGAAAGGGTGCCGTGCGGAGAGGAGAAGGATGGTGGATGGTGGATGAGAGGGGGGCCGACGGTGCCAGCTGCGTGCACGTCGGTGCCTGGGAACTCCTGCTTGACGTTGTCCTTCGGCCGACGTCGGTCTGGCCTCCCCGTGCATGCATCCCTGCCATGCCGTCCGCGTCTTGCGGGACCGTTTGGCTCTCCCTCGCAACCTGCGCTACGTACAAATGGTCCCACCGGCCCCTGCATGGCATGCCCCCTAGCCCGAGGCTCTGGCGATCGCCGTGTATACGCCGGCGTAATCCCAATCCCTCCTTGTCCCTTGTCGGGGTCGGCGCCCGTCGTCGTTGACAGGAGTCAGCCTGTGCTACGAAGAACTCACCCGTGCTGTTCTGCCCGCATGGTCGTCGCAATGGCACGCCCCTGCATGCCCACCGTCCCCGCTCCCCGCTCCGTGTGCGGCGGCCCTATACGCCGTCCCAACACATGCGATGCCTCATTCTCTCTCTCACCATTCTAGCTCCATTACCGGGCCTACGCCTCCCTCATCCCACCCCTCTCCCCCTTTCTTCCCATCGTATCCAGAATCGCTCGCTGACATACTTTGTTGTTTTTTTCTTGACAGTCATAAACAGCGACAACACCCTCGTGTGGACGTGTGGCGAGAGCACGTTTACGACGTTCACCATCTCCGTGCGTCCTCCTTTCCTTTCCTTGCCTTCAATCTTTTTCTTCTTCTCTTTTGTGCTCTGTGTCGCCGCGCATGTGCTCGGGAGCACTCGGTGGGCGTCGGTCCAGGTGCTCTGCTCTGCGCTCGCTTTGGCGACAGGCTGAGGAGCGCGAAGGAGCACTTGGTTCCCTGCTCGGTGGGGCGCCGGTGAGGCGTATTCTTTGTAATCGGGCGGGCGGCATAGTTCGTTGGCTAGGTGCGCGGCGTGCGTCGTCGATGATGGCGTGTTGGTTCGGAGGTGGGGCGGGGGGGACAGATACATGTCGGTGCGGGCGATGCTCGTGGAGTCGGCGTTGTGCTCCGTGTGTTCAGCGCGGTGGGCAGGGAAAGGCTCTGTACATGAGTGCGATACCGACGGTTCGTCACCCTACCGAGAGAGGCGGTCTGGGCAGGGGAGTGCCCGCGGGCGCTCGGTGTGGACTCTCTTGTCGCCCGAGGGCACGCTGCCTTGAGTGGTCAGATCCATTGGGGAACCCATCTGCGCTCCGAGAAGACGCCCTTGTACGCAGCTGCCTCCGAGCAACGAGTCGCGGGAGCGGGTCCCATCTGGCTCTTTCACGGAGGACGAGGATTTCTCGTATATGCGCGTGGGGCGGTCCGCCTCCTCGTTCCTCTCCCCATCTTCTCCATATACAATAACTGAAGAAGAGCACGTTGACTGACTTGATCCCCTTTTGCAGGCTCGCCAACCCCCGACATCAAGCTGCTGACGGCCACGACCTGCTGTGTGCGTCTTCTGCCTTCTTTTGTTTCTCTTTCACCCTTGCTTGTCGCTCGACTCCTCCTTACCTATGTGTTAAAGTCGATATCATACGTCTTCCACGTCGCTCCCCTCCATCTTACCCATTGGCTGCGAATGATACTTGCTACATATCGCTCTCCTCTCCCGTCTCCCCTCACGTTGTTGCCACACACCCGTCCATTCCCTCTCCTTCCCTCCGCGTCCCTCCTTCGTCCGCCGGCGATTCTTACCTACCGCTCACCCGATATCATACGTCTTCTTTTACCCACCCCCTCTTCCTACTGCTCCTCCTCCTCGTACATACATACCCGCGCTCCTTCTCGTCCCTCCCTCGCTGCATCTTGTCTTTACCACCCGCCCACCTCCGCTTCCTCCTTCCTCCTCCCTCCTTCCCCTCTTTACCTGCTTGCTAACGCCCCCCTCACCAGCATCGCCATCGATCGAGCAAAACTACAACTGCGCGCAGACGATCTCATCCTCGCTGCTGAACGCGCCCCTGGGCGACGGGTACACGATCCAGCTCGGCAACCCGCTCAATGCGACGGAGGTGTGTCTTGCGTTTCTCTTCTTTGCTTTGCCTTTTTTTTGCGGGGTGCTCGGTGTGTCGGTACCCGATCGCCGAGCCGCGGCTGCCTATGACGACCACTTGCTCGCGCCCTCTGCCTGCGTAAAACCGTAATACTCATGCTGACTTGCTGCTATCCCCCGCAGATCTACGCCGAGTCGGACCCCTTCTCGATCAAGGCCATCAGTGCGGGGTACCCGCCCGCCAGCGCGACGCCGGTGGATACTGCGAGTGCGACTGTTTCCAAGGTGCGTTCTTCCTTGTTTGGTTTTTCTGTTCTTTTTTCGTTTCGTTTCTCGTTTGGGGCGGGGGTCGTGCGTAAAGAGGAGGGCGAGAGGCGGTACTGACGCCGGGGGGTGCGGAGGGGGAGAAGCGGGCGAGGCGGAGACACAGCCGTACCTGGCCCACTTGGCTCGTGATGACTTGGGGAGGGGATGGCTTTGAGGAGGGAGGGAGGAGTGCGCAGATGTATGGGATGTTGCTTCGGTGTTTGCGGGCCTTTCCTCTCATCGGGGTGCGTGCGCGGTGGAGGTGGAGATGACGGCGGAGGCGGTCCTCGCGGCTTGCTGTGTGCGGGGGGCAAGGAGTAGGAGTGCGTGTGGGCTCCGCCCGTCGAGCGCATTTTCCGGCAGGATCACGAGCCTTGACGGCGTAGATGCGATGGGTGGAAGGTGTACGGCGCGCAGGGCTGAAGCACGAGGAGGTCCTTGGCGCGTGAGAGGTGCCGGTGGGGACGATTCTCGAGGTGCCATCTGCGTAGATGGAGGAGGATGTGGGCCTCGACAGAGGGTGTGCAGGGCGCAGGCACCGCTGCTCCACTCTCTACGCTGGACATATCAAGGATCTGGGGTGCATGTGGCGAGGGTCAAGGTGGAGACGCTTCGAAGATCGGTGTGTGCGCAGGAATGGTGCAGGCAGGCTATGCGTTGCATGTACGCCTTGTCCTGCGGCGCTGAGCGATCTCGACGGTGATGGAGGTGGAGGGGAGGCGTCTGGCTGCTGCTGCTATCGCCCCCGGGCACGACGTCGACATGTGGGGCACACATGATTTCGCATCTCCACGGCATCCTCGTCCTCCCTTTCTCATTGCCCTCCTCGTGTCCTCTTAACCAAATACTTACCCTTCTCACCAGGGCACCGCCTCCAACTCGATCAACGGCCCCACCGCCAGCACCAGCGCCAACTCCCCCGGCTCCAGCGGCGCCGCCGTCTCCCTGCGCACCGGCATGAGCGCCGTCACCGCCGTCGGCGCGCTCGTCGCTGGGTTCTTCGTGCTCTAAGCGCGCTCTTACCCTCCTCCGCCTCCACCCCGGCCTTCTCATCCCCTTACGTTGTGTGTACCCGAGGAGAAAACGTTGTCGAGTAATTATGACGGACGGATGGACGATGGACGATGGACTTTGTTGCTCCCAGACAGACAAACTATGCCTGCTACTATGGCCTTTCTTTCGCTCGCATACCTTACGTATTATTTTCTGTCTTTACATGGCTGATTCTGAATTTTACTAGTGTTGTTTATTGCTCTCGAGATGGTCGTCTGGACCTTGTCGACACACTACAGTGACCGACTCTGCCCGACTCGAGCTTTGCCGCGATCGATTCCCACGCACGTTGATGCGCCCACTCACCACTTTTTCTTTCTTTCCCCAGGCGAGCCGCAAATGCAGTGAAACTCAGGTCAGCTGCAGCACGGAATCTCAAAGTATGGACGCCTATCTCAAGTCACGCTAGTCAAGTCTCTCGAGCGCACGGTTTACTTTCTGCATTGTCATTCGCAGTCCCGCGCTGGCTCCAGTTGGGCAGGGGGCAGATAGGGCGTCCTCGGGCATATTTATAAGACTTGGCGTTTATCTGTGGGTGTCTGGGACGCTTGGACAACACCTCGGGCTAGATGAAGAATGGCCGAGGTGAAGCCCGAAGGGAAAGTGACCAATGACTCGGGCACCTACGGCTTGTTGATCATTCTCGCCCACGGTTGGACTGGAAGCGAGGAGTATAAAGGCAGGTCCTCTCAACGCTCCATCCTCATTATCTTCAGTTTGAAACAAACACTCCAAACTCAAACAACAACTCAATCCAACTCTATGTCTTCTTCGAAACTCATCCTCGTTATCGGAGCCACCGGCGCGCAGGGCCAGGTCGTTGTTGAAGCCCTCCTGGCCCCAGATGCGCAGGGGAACGCGTCCCCGTACACCGTTCGCGCCCTCACCCGGGACCCGACGAGCAAGCATGCTCTCCAGCTGACCGCCCAAGGGGTGGAGTGCGTCAAAGGTGAGCTTTATCCTGCAAATGGATGTACCGTGAACTAATGATGACCACACCAGGTTCATTTGAGGACCTCGATTCCGTTGCTCGTGCTTTGGAAGGCGCCTACGGAGCCTGGGTGAACACTGACGGCTTCACAGTCGGCGAGATGAAAGAGATCGTGAGTAAATCTCATGGCTGTCGAGCGCGCGAACTTATTGTTCACGAACTAGTATGCTGGCATGCGTATATTCGAGACGGCGAAGCGCGCTTCTGCACTCAGACACTACGTCTGGAGCAGTCTCCCTTATGTCTCCAAGGTACATTTTTCAGGGACATATCCACGCGGCGCCGCTAACGTGCGACTACCCCCAGTTAACTGGTTTCAACCCAGAGTACAAAGTCGATCATATGGACGCGAAGGCGCGCGTCGCCGACTGGCTGCGCGCACAACCTTCCGTCGCCTCAGACGACGCGCTTTCCTGGAGCATCGTCACCACCGGCCCGTACATGGAGCTGCTCACGGGGGTGAGTCGCCTTATTCATTTGAAGGCGCATCCGAACTAATATTGTTGCAGGGCGTCTTTGACCCGCTCAACGTGCGCGCCGATGGAACGGTGGTGTTTGCCGCACCGGTTGCGGGCGGACAGATCCCCATGATCGCCCTCAAGGACCTCGGCTGGTGGGCGCGCTACACATTCGACCACCGCTCCGAGACGTCCGGCCAGGAGCTTAACATCACCTCGGAACGCGTCGGCTGGGAGTACTTAGTCAAGGTATGCACACATTCCCTTGTTTATATTAAATCCCTCGCTCATCGCATGCTACGCAGACGTTCACCAAGGTCACCGGCAAGCCCGCGGTCTTCAAGCCCCAGAGCTTGGACGAGTGGTGGCTCAACTTTGGCCCCGGTATCGACGAGCCTGTGGCCAGTGACAAGGCGCGCGGCGACGGCTCGCGCACCATTCGAGACAACTTTTCCGCATTTTGGCGTGTGCTGCGGGACGACGTAGTGCAGAAGGACATGGACTGGATTCGTCGCGTGCACCCTGGGACCTACACGCTCGAGCGGTGGATGCGGGAGAGCGGCTATGGTGGACGGACGGGGACGGTGTTGAAAAATGTGCAGGAAGGTCGCGGGGACTGGGGGCTCAACGACGCGGTCGTGAAGCAGCTCTAATGATTACGTCCCATAAGCTATGTATATGAACCTAATATGCAGTATTAAAGCTGCCCAGAGGCCTCCAGCGTCCGCATGTTTTTCCAATGTTTTTATTTACCGCCACTGCCGAGGAAGGCGGCAGGCCAAATTCCCACGGTTGAATGTCAGATTTTTACGTCCTGCACATTCATTATATTCAAGGGAAGCATCCCTATTGCTCACACACAGATGTGAATCCATTATATATAACTAATACACGCATTTGAATCGGATCCAGCCGATTAATTAGGATAAGTAACGGGATAAAGGAGAAATAACGATACATTTCGACCGTGTAGAAGCACCACTCATCGATGGCGGCGTTCCCGCGGCTTGACGCGCTTGACTTTGACGGTCCACCCCTCGGAGATTGGAGTGGGAGATTCCTTGGGGGAGGAGTATCAGACATACATCGCTCGCACTTTATTCGACGTACTGGGGCTGTCACTGCTTCGGCCCACGACATACTCCGTAGAGATGGAGCTCGGAAGGATGACCGGGATGGGGATCGCGGTGCAGTCGTCCTCAAAGATGCCTGCGACAATTTCTGGAAGGAGTTTTAGTTGACCTCACGCAACGCCATGTTTGCAGTGACTTACCGATCTGAGAGTGAGCAGGGCAGGCTCCTCAACCTCCACGATGGTGTCTAGGGCTCCTGCCGATACTCGTATGCCCGGTAGAATGCTGTAACGATCCGACGACATTTCAGTGAGAATCCCGAGAGCTATCAGGGAAAGACGAACCTTGCTGATACATTGGGCTCCTCAGTCTCGGGTATGACAGGGACGCGCGGAGATTGCCGCAAGGTTCGAGGTAACGACCACGAATTCGAGGAGGTAGTCGGCTGAGGTCTCGGAGCAGCGGGAGCGACAACGCTGGGCTCGAAATTAGAGGACTCTGAGGCGATCGAGGACGCGATCGAGGTTTGGCTATGATTCATTGATCCCGCGTAGGGGAACTATAAGGCCAAGTCAACACAGAGCGGGTAGGGTGTTCGGTGACGTACGCTGCCTCCGGTCGTGCTCCTTGTAGACTCGTTGGCGGTCTTGAGAGTGTGGTGGTCCCAATTTGAGTCCTGGAAGCTGTTAACTCTCGTTCGAATGGTTTGCACAGAAGTATTACCATGATGTCACGGTAGCACCATTTTGCAAACGATTTGCTCTTGAGTAACCGTTCCCAACCTCTTCCTTTCGTATAACAAATATCGCCAAGTTGAAGTAAAGCGGTTCGATCGAAATGCGCGCCATCGTTCATTTCGACCGAGCTCCACGACGGAAGAGATTGAGAGGGGTCGGTTTTCAGGGATATGTCCAGGGCAATGATCCACTGGGGGGAGTCATCTTTCGTCTTCCAGGTCGCAGAGGCCTGTATAACGGGATTTGGTTTTGTTGAGAACTCCCGACCCTTGGGCCCGATGAACTTCTGGGGTTCAGCCGAAAGGTACGGATGTACGGGAACAATGAAGTCTTGATATAATAGGGCAGAGAGCTGGGATGGCTGCCTTCAAAGGTTGCCATGAGGCAGATAGAACCCGCCCTATCGGGGTCCAGAATGTCCGGGAGGACCACGCAGGGACGTCGATCCTTCCCTTTAGTCTTTGTTGGGTCTCGCAGTTTGGCTAGGCGGATTCTGGCAGAAGTCGGAGCTTCTGCCCCCATGGCTGGCACAAGTCTGTTCAGGAAGGGAAGTTCCACAGAGACATTCTCTGCAATGCAAACATCTCCAGGTCGGGCCATTGGTTGAAAGGCGATGTTGGTCGGTTTATGGGGAGAGGTATTCCAGGGGTCGATATATGGCCACATTTATGAGACTTGCGGGTAACGACGACTGTTGTTTAGATTTAGAACAAGGCAGTCGTAGGACAAGGGAAGAACAAGGGGACAAGGATGAAGAGAGGCGGAAATCTCCATCGAAGTAGTACTTAGCGACGAAGGACAAAGGGAATGGATGATTTGTGCGGTGTCTGACACTCAGCACACTGACACCGTGTCGCCCCAGTTTGGTAGCGGCACCAGCCTTTGTGCTTTTGTTGACCGCTGGCGCCGACTTAACGGCTGAACCGTGGATTGATGCGATCATCGGCACGGTGGGTCCCTGTGGGCGCGAGGCTCTTGTTCTTTTGTGGCTATAACACAATTGGCGTGTCGCCCTTGTGTTCTGCCCACCGACCCCTTCTGTTACCCAACCCATGTCCGACCTCAGCTACTCTGACGACGACGATCGGCACTCCTTGCATTCCCTCTCGTCGGAATCGTCGGAGGATGTCATCTACGGCGCAATCCTTCCTGAACTCGGTGCCTGGGCCGTCTTGACAATCGATCCAATCGCCTCGTTGAGTGAGGACACGCAACAAGACCCAGAGGCCATTGAATCATGCAAGAAACTCGTCAATAAACAATACGTGGGACTGATAGCACGAGTGCGTTCGAATGTCAGCTTATCCTTGTGCTTGTAATTGAAGCGCGACCTTCCTCAGCGAGTGGGCCTATACCTACCATGGGAGCCGTACAACTCGGCTTTAGTTAGGCTGCTTTCACAAGGGGAGCCGCGGTCGAGCGAGGAATTGTTCGAACCCTCGATGTCCTTACCTGTCCTGCCGGTCACCACGACGTCTCATCCATCGGCACGGGAGCCACTACAATCCTCCAAGCCCCTACCCTGGAGTGACTGCTATTTGACGGCCTTTCGCAGCGCAAAAGTGCGGAGTCGGAGCCAGTTCTCCGACGATCCTGTTGACTACCAGGTCGAGGACGAGGAGATGTTCCGACACGAGCATTTGCTCATCGATGACAGGCGGAGGTGGAACTCTCTCAAGAGGACACAAACGACCGAACCGATTGAGGCTGGACATCCTATCGAGGCACCGCTCTCTGCGAAGTCGGACCCTCTCGCTCCAAAGCCAGGGTCGACTGGGCAGGTCGAGATTGCACTTCCTGTGTCTACATTCGAGGGCCAGAAGAATGGGCCAACAGTCCTTGAGACATCCGAAAGCGTTGTGACTGAGCGCCTGCCCCCCTCCGAGCCGATTATCACGGCGACCTTCAGCCACGATCTTTCCCTGGTCGCGGAGCTGAACGACCCCAGCGGCTACTTTGAGGAAGTTGCGGCAATTTTCAAGTGCGTACAGACCTTTTCTTTTTTTGGACCGTGGTTGATTCCCCTTGCTGCAGAATCGAGGAAAGCCAGACCACGAGTTGCAGCAGCTAAGGCTCGCGCGAAATCCCAAGCCATCGCTTTGGCGATGGAGCGGGATACGGCTAGGTACGATCGCCCAACGAGTAAGTGATTTGTTTTCCGTCTCTCGAATGATTCTTACTCTTCTTAGTTGATTTACTCATCGCGCGCGATTCGGGGCGTATATCCCCCACGGAGTCGGAATCCTCCACCAGGCTCGATGAAGCTGGAGCGGCGTCGCCTGTGGTGAATGAAGTTTCGGGTCTTCCCCACGGAACCCCCACCGCGGTTCAGGAGGACAGAGCGCAGGTTATGGACGCCCCGGACCCCCTGATTATAGATCCCACGACTGTGCTGATCCCGGACTCCCCACGCCCGCGTACGCACTCTACGGCTTCTGTCCAGCCCGGGACGGCATTGGAACTGGATGCGAACGAAAAACCGGTAGATACAACCACGGACGACATGGGCAAAGAACAGGTCAAAAAAACCTCTTCCGTCTGCGCTTACGCTGACATCCCGTCAGTTAACGTACCGTCATCCCCGCTCGGTCGAGTCGCACGAGCCGGGTTTGACGCTGAAGAAGGGTGGGAAGACGGTTACTCGCTATATCACTCATTTGTTCTGTATTTCGCGAGCGACTTGAGAGCCATACTTGGTGAAATGATAATATGAGGCTCAGCCCAATGTAACATTGGACTACGACTCCTTCAACGCTTTGAGATTCGGATGTCGCCGACGATTGTGTTCACTGTTCACTGTTCATCAAGGCAGCCGGGCCGGGCTGGCCGAGGATGCCGATGGTTTGATGGAACTCCCACGGTTCAACTCAGGTTCAAATTGAACTGTACGTTTGAACTAGGTTTGTATGATCAAGGCAGCCTTCGCATTGGATGGTAAAACCCATACCGTGCTGCTATCCTAGCCAGTTGAAGCTGTGGGTCCACCTGTCAATCATTTCATGTTCGGGGTGGGAAGATGTCAGAGAACAAAAGCCGTTGTTGTTCTCTGGATGGCTTTGTACTCTCCCCGTCAAATGTTGCCGCACTGCTCTGATACGCTTCTCATCACAAGTCTCCAATGACAAGGCGACGCTTTTGTTCTCTTATTGGAACAATAACAACTGGTTGCCTGAGATACTTATAACTCTGAACCGTCCTGGGGAACGCCTTCAAATTCTCGCCACTACCCATGTCAGATCTTGGCTACTCCGATGACGACTCATACTCCCTCTCATCCGGGTCAGAATCCTCTGAAGACATTACATATGGCGCGGTCCTTCCTGAACTTGGGGCCTGGGCTGTTTTCACAATCGATCCAATCGCCCTCATTGAGTGAGGACACGCAGCAGGATACCAAGGCCGTTGAAGCATGCAAGAAACTTGTGAACAAACAATACGTCGGCCTGATCGTAGAAGTGCGTCCCGAAGTCATATCTATTACCCTTGTGCTTGTGATTAAAGCGCTTCGCCAGCGGGTGAACCTATACCTACCATGGGAGCCTAACAACTCCGCTTCAGTCAGGCTGTTGTCGCAGGGGGAGCCGCAGTCGCACCAGGAGTTCTTCGAGCCCTCAATGTCTTTACCTGTCCTACCAGTCACCACGACATCTCATCCATCGGCACGGAATCCACTCCAATCCTCTAAGCCGCTACCCTGGAGCGATTGTTATATTACGGCCTTCCGGACCGCAGAAGTACGAAGTCGGAGCCAGTTCACCAATGATTCCGTCGACTATCAGGTGGAGGACGAGGAGATGTTCCGACAGGGGGATTTCCTCACCGATGACATACAGAGGTGGAAATCTCTCAAAAGGGCACTAAAACCTGTGTCGACGGCGGCCGGAGATCCTGTGGAAGCAGCGCTGCCTTCGAGGGTCGGAATCTTCCGCTCCAACGCCAGGGTCCAGTAGGCGGGTGGACGTGGCCCGCTGCGCCTTTGTTCGCATTCGAGGACCAGGAGATTAGACCAACAGTCCCCAGGTCATCCGAAATCATTCTGGCCGAGCCGCTGCCCCTCTCCAGACCAATCATTACGGCTAACTTCAGCCATGATCTTTCCTTGGTCCCCAGCTAAACGATCCCAGCGGTTACTTCGAGGAAGTCGCGGCCATTTTTAAGTGAGTACGGCGACTGAGTCGTCGTTGTTGTGATGGAGCCCGCGGTTGATTCCCCTTGCTGCAGAATCGAGGAGGAAGCCAGACCACGGGTTGCAGCAGCCAAGGCTCGTGCCAAGCTCAAGCCATCGCTCTTGCGATGGAGCGGGATACCGCAAGGTACGATCGCCCAACAAGTAAGTGAGATGTTTCCTGTCTTTCGTATGGTGCTTACTCTTCTAGTTGATTTACTCATCGCGCGCGATTCGGCGTCTATGTCGCCCATGGAGTCGGGCCTACCCGCCGGGGATGATGCAACCCTACGCACGCACTCTCCGGTTTCTGTCCATCCTGGGGCGGCAGCGAACGAAAAACCTGTCGGTGTTGAACCAACGGTAGATTCAACCACGGACGACATCGGCAACGAAACAGGTCAGAGATCCCGCTTCATCGACGCTTACGCCTGACATCATGCTAGTTATACTACCTTTATCCACGTGTGCGCGACTTGCGCGGGCCACCGTGACATCGAGGCTGAGGAAGTGTGGGAACACGGTTTCTCGCTACATCACTCATTTATTCTGTCTTTCATGATTGGCTTGAAATTTGGGAAATCTGCGATTATATAGGATATAATGCAGCGATGAGCCAATAGGGGAAGTCAAAGTTAAGTTCGAGGACCGATGCAAGACCCGATTCAAGAGTCGCTTCGAAGGCCGATTCATAAAACAGAATCGGAAGCAAAAAAGCGAATCGGTGTGAATCGGTGCTGCTGCTCCAGAGGAGGAACAAAATTTAATCGGATTCAAAAGCCGATTCGAATCGCTCTCCGCCAAAACGAATGCAGACCCCGATTTGATGGCGCGAGTGAATCAGTTTTGAATCAATTCAGAATCGGGGCGGTCAAAGCTGGCCCCGATTCTGAGTCGATTCTGTCCACATAATCGGGTCAGAATCGGACTTGAATCGACTTGTGAATCGGCCTCGACAGCCTAACTTTGACTTCCCCTAATATCCTCGCTTTGAGCCGGTAGTTGAAAGTCGAACATTCCAAAAGGGAAAGTTCGACTGAAGCCGGTCCACCGGATCAAACCACTCTTGTCCTGAACCACCATGTTCACGTCGACTTTGCGTCGACTTCTTAAATTTTCCAGAATCTTTCACTTCTCACCCTTTGGTTTAGCGCTCCCAGACCCCTGGTCGCAGGACGCGGAGGAGAGAGGGGATGCTGCTAGCCGAGATTTCGTTGAATTCCAGGGCAGAATGCGTGGAGAAAGATCTAGAGGAAGCAACGCGTCAACATGCGACAACAACGCGTTGGGTGGTCACAGTCACACCGTCTCTTGCTCCCAAACCACCACCATCGACTCGCAGTCGCCGCTGTCGCCAGCTCAGCGATCCCCTCAAGACTTTTTCGACTCATCCTAGAACATGTCTGGCCGTGTCAAAGCCGTAAAGGTGGCAACACGGCTACTCCCCCTCGCTGTGCGGGTCTCGGGAAGGGCGGAGCCAAGTGTCACCCCAAGATTCTTTGCGAAAACATCCAGGGTGTGTCTCCCCATGCCGCCGTCCTTGACTCATTGACACGCTTCCCCTCGCAGATATCACAAAGCCCGCCATCCGCCGTCTTGCTTGTCGTGGCGCCGTGTGAAGCGTATCAGCGGCCTCATCCACGAAGAGACGGGCGGTGTTTGATATCATTGATCTGAACCACCATGTCCACAGCGACTCGGACTTCCGAGAACTTAGTTGGGTCCGTGCTGTTCATTGGCCGATCACCATGAGGCCTACAGTGGGGCGTTCACCGCCGGCAGGGCCTCTTCTCTCTCCAACAACACCATGTCCGCCCCACACACAATCGAGCCGTCCTACGACATTGTTTTTGCTGGCGGAGGAACAGCTGCGCTCATCATCGCGACCCGTCTTGCCACCGCCTTCCCCGATCTCAAAATCGCAGTCCTCGAAAGCGGGCCCGGCGTCCAAGGCAAATTCGAGCACACCACTCCAGGGCTATGCATTAGCCACTTGGCTCCAAGTTCGTACCATGCTCCTTCGTTCATTCTGTTTGGATCTAAACCTATCGTAGCATCCAAGACGGCGCAATTCTACTTTTCCAAGCCGTCACCGGGGATCGGTAATCGTGACCTCGTTGTCCCGTCTGGGATGTGGTGTCGGGGAGGGAGCTCAATCAACTTTATGCTCTACAAACCGGCCCTCCGCGAGCGACTACGACGACTGGGAGACCAAGTACGGCAACAAAGGGTGGGGATCCAAAGATATCATTCCGTTGCTACAGAAGGTATTTTTCACGCCTTATCCTTCACGCGAGTGTCCCTAACAGTGGCGGAGGCGGAAACATATGATATTCGATCCCACCAAACCCAGCCATGGCGACGGTGGCCCGCTGCATGTCCTACGGCGGCGACTGTCTTTGATACCGGCAAACAGTACATTGACATCGGGTCCAAGTTTGAGAAGGACCGGCCGCAGAGCGATGAGGGCAGTGACTTCACCGCCAAGTCGATCACACAAGTTCTTCGTGCGTGCTCCCTTCTTCTCATCCTCGCGAACGCGTATTTATTTACCGTAGCAAATGCCGAAATGGATCACCAAGGACGGTATCGCTCGGATGTTGCGGTACGTCTCTGTTTTACTCTGCGGCCTCCACTCACTGTTCGACGCACTACTATTACTACAGCCTCGAGTTCAAAACCTTGATGTCTTTGACGGAGTCCGCGTCAACCGGTGTCTTGGTCACGTACACTCTTCCTTCTTCTTTCCCCTCCTTCAACGCGCGTTAACTGTTCGCCAGCAAACGGAACCGCAACTGGCGTCGAGTACCTCTTCGACAAGCGCGTCCACGAAAGGCGCATCACAGGACCTCAAAATCGTCTCTGCCAGCAAACTCGTCGTGGTCTCCGCCGGCGCCATGGCTCACCGCTCATCCTCGAGCGTTCCGGTATCGGCCGCAAGGATATTTTGAAGAAGTTCAACATCCCTGTCCTGCAGGAGCTGGCCCGGTGTTGGCGAGAACTATAATGGTGCGCGTGATTTTCCCTCTCTGAACATCTTCTGGATTGTATTTCACCGCCGATCATGGTTGTAGACCACCCCGCCGTATTCACGCCCCTACTACGCCGACCCTGAAACCACCACTATGGATGCCATCTTCCGTGGTGACGCCGACTTTGTCGCCAAGGTCATCCCGCAGTACCAGAAGGACCGCACCGGCTGGCTTGCCACCAAGTGCGGGCTTTCTTTACTTTCCTTCTATTATATTTACCGTGGCGCTGACGATCACGCTCATCAGTGGTGTTGATGCCATCTGCAAGATGCGCCCACACCCCGACGAGGTGGCGCAGCTCGGCCCAGAGTTCAAGGAATACTGGGATGAAGTGCTCAAGGACTACCCGGACAAGCCGCTCTTCATTCTCATGGCTACCGGCGGGTATGCCGCGCGGATATTCATATTTGGTTCCTGTGCTGATGATTTGCTTGTTAGTTCCCCCTTCGACTCGCCGGCAGAGCCAACTAAGAAGTTTATCTGCCACAATACCTTCCTCGTACGTGCACCGTTTCAACTCCGCTCGGAATTAACCCGGCTGAACGAGCGTAGAGCTATGCTGCCTCGCGCGGATACCTCCACATCAACTCGACCGACCTGTACGCCAACCCCGACTTTGACTGCGGCTACTTCACCGAGTAAGCACCAGTGCATCACATCCTCTAATTGCCTCCCACTCACTTTGCCTTGTCTTTGCAGCCCGGCAGACATCGCCGCCGTCCGCTGGGGCTACAAAAAAGGCCGCGAAATCTTCCGCCGTCTCCCCATCTACCGCGGCCCGCGCCTCGCCGCACACCCGCAGTTCCCCGCTGGCAGCCCCGCCGCTTGGGATCCAGAGGAGAAGGGTCCCGTCGCGTTCGATGCGCCGGTGTTCACGTACACCAAGGAGGACGACGAGGCGATTGATCAGTACAGTCGGGACTTTGTTACCACCAGTTGGCATTCGGTACGTCCTTGCTTTGTTAATTCTCTCCTTCCTATTTCTGAGTTTTATGGTCGGTTGTGTAGCTCGGGACGTGTGCCATGAAACCCCGCGACCAAAACGGCGTCGTCGACTCGTCGCTCAACGTCTATGGAATTAAGAACCTCAAGGTTGCGGATTTGTCGATCCCGCCGTCGAATGTCCATTCCGTGCGTTTCTAACTTCATTTTTCTCCTGCCATCGTTCACCGCGTTTATGTAGAACACATACTCCACGGCGATCGCTGTCCAGTAACGCCC
>JARIHR010000251.1:0-24114 GCA_029281495.1 Mycena filopes | reverse complement strand
CGCGCGACCACGTCCCCCCAACCAGTTCCCCCCCGTGCATCAGCCGAAGCAAATGCTCCAAAATTGGGAACTATTTGGCGCCATTCGCACGGCGACAATCTTGCGCTCGAGTCTTGCGTGCCCCGCTTGGTCTGCCTACCCCCGTCGCGCGCGTTCCTCGGAGAAGTACTGAACACAAGCCCGCGTCACCCACGTACGCGTTCCCGTTCCACCCGCGCGAACGATACTGGCTAACGGTGTTCGCGTTTTCTCCCTCTGACGCCGCGGCGGACCGGCGGTGGTGACGAAGGAGGAGGTTGCGGTGCTGCGCGGCGGAGCTCGAAGGGACTCACGAATATCACCGCCACCACGGCGCCGCCTACGAGGAGCGATGTCGTCCTCGACGCGAACGGCGACCTCGAAAGTAAGTTGTTATTCTTTTCATTTGACGCATACCAATATTCGCTGCCCAGGTGTTCTCCTCGCGCTTCCTCTGCCGCATGCGCATGTAAGTCTTGATCTACCTTTACGACCCGCCCTGAGGCTAATAGCAATACGACATGCAGTGGTGTTATCTGCCCCGCGGGTCGCTGTTAACAACGACTTCTGAGGCGAATAGTATGCATTTCCGTAAGGAGTCGTCGCCAAACAAATCTCGCAGTTGCTTGCCATTTTTGAAGGATTTAGGTACGTTCTCCTCTCCATTAGCATTACATGTATGCTGATATTCGTCCCGCAGCTTAACATGACCACCTTCGACGCGCGACGAAAATGGCGGACTTCGCGAAGCGGACGCCTTGCGGAACACCCTACGACAACACCCTACGACTGGACCACGCGCGGCGAAGGACTCAGACCCACCACCAAGGATTGCGCGATAGGGGACTTGGTGTTGGTGGCGGACTGTAGTACTTTTGTGTCGTAGTTGATTCGAATTCAGTCGATTTCCTGTATCACGATATCAAAAGTATGAGGCGCACATCTCAGCATACCACCGCACATCTGAGCACATCGAAGAGTCCAGATCCTGTGCTCTGGGGTGCTCAGATGTGCTCGGAGATGCATTGATTTAGGTGGGGCACATTTGAGCACATTTGAGCCCACCACAGCACACGGCTTTTTCACTGGGAGCGCTCAGGTCTCGGTCAACTCGAAGCAGCGTTCAAGGCGTCCAATTTTTCCTCAAAAGCGAACCGTGGGAGCGATGCCGTGTTGACATCGTGGCAGATCCGACATCAAATCACACGCTCGCCCTCCTGCTTCTCACTTCCATCTCGAATTTTGCTGCGCTTTGGCCCTGTTCGCTTCGCATCTCTCAGACCCTCAACGAATGGCTCGTTTCTCAAGACGTCGACCTGCTCTGTCTGGTTTCCAATCTAGCGCCTGTCTACGTGCGGGGCGTCTCACTGGTCTCCCTCGTCGCCGCACTTCTCCACATTGAGTCGATCTCAACCTACTTACCACACCGTATTTTTGGGCCGGGCTGACCCAAATACCTGGAGACTCCTATTCCTCCTCCTTGATAAAAGTATGCCGCCCGTTCCTTATCTGAAACGCAAACGCGCTTGTGCGCTACTTGGGTCCCTCCGCCCGCGCGTCAAAAACTCCGCAATGTTCAAGTGGCGATATGACCGCCGATCTGGACCGACTCTCGAACTAGCTAGGCCTACCGGCGCCGACGAACTCAAGGACGACGTACTTACTCCCTGGATATCCCATCTGCTTCAAATCCACATCATTCAACGGCATTGATTTGGACACACTGTTTGTCGTGTTCCCCTCAACAGCACAAGCCATCTTGAGGCTCCAACCCCGTGAAAGCTTCCTGGTGTCGTCCTCTTGCGCTCTTATACTCACCCAGACGCGCACTCCTTCGTTTACTGTGGCGGTCGCTTCCTACGGTTTGCTGGTACAAGAGCTTCTGGAAAAACTGGGGTTCGATTCCCTGCGACGGCATAAAACGATCTCCTGGGTTGTTTTTGCCCCGCCGCAGACAACATGCACGTCCAGGACCATTCGAAAATTCCTCTGCGCTTCGTGCTCCGAGGCCAACCGCAGCAACTTGAAGGACCAAGGGCGTTTAATTCAATTAACAAATTTACTGTCCCTCTTGACTCCCCGGCTCCTGATCTTCCGCACTCCCCATGATCAGTGCTGACTGGAACAAGCCGTCGCTGACCGTGACGGTCACTCCCTACACCTGGACTGTGGAGTTGAATCGGGATTTTCAGGAGGAACTGGGGTTCGATTCCCCGGGACGGCATACGGAGAACGTTCTACCCCCCCTTTTTGTTTCGGCGCAAACATTCGGCTACATAAGAGTCGACTACTCCCACTCCTCCGCGTGGTCAAGTTCCTCTGCGCTTCGCCGACCAAAATTGAACAACGGCGCTTCATTGATATATTCACTCCCGGTCTTGACTCTCCGGCGTCCTGGGGTCTTGCGCCTGCGACGGCCATACGAGCGTACTGCATATTGCAGCAGCTTCCTGAGCTTCCCTCGCGTAAATCACCCACACAAAATGATTCACACAATTGCACATGTCACCCCTCGCGCAACAAGTCGTTCGTTCAACTAGTCCGAATACCGTTTGTCTGTATCAAAATCGTCCAAAGCGTTTGTCTCCTCATTCACCACCCTCACAGGCACATACTTTGCACCACCCTTCTTCTCATTACGCTTGAGGCAGGCCATCACCCCCAACACCAGGAGGATGAGCCCAACGAGGAGGTTTCCTCCGAGCAACCCGATCACAATGGGCGCGTATTTATTGACTTGCGACCCAGACGCGTCGCCAGAGGCAGGACTGGCCTCATTGAGGGCGGCGGCGGCAACGGGCGGGCCCGCCGCCAGTGGAGTTTGAGGGTCCCTCGGACAGTTTCAGGAGGTTGGAGTCCACGCGCACGGTGAGCACGTCCATGATGGTGGTGTTGATATTGGTTTGAGACAGCAGCTGCATGGACGCGTTTGCGGTTGGCGACCCAGATATTGAGTCCCCGAAGTTAAAGCTGTATCATGACGCCTGAGTGAGTGTGGAAAGCAGCGGATAAGAAGGCTCGCACATGGAGTATACATTGCGCATGAAACTGTCTCCTAAGATCATGTCGTAGATCCCAGGAGCACCGGGGTCGGCGCTGAACGGCGTGGCACAGACCACAATATTGTTGGCGAGGGGGTCCTTTATTACGGTTGAAAGGTCTAGCGGGTGGATCGGGAATGGTTGGCCTCTGAGAAAGACGCGGTATAAGCTGAGCTATCATCATGCACAAAAGCGAATTACCCAATCCAAACTGTGACGAGAGTGGTCGTGTTGCACGGAATCAACCAGCCTTCCTCCGCTGAGTGGTAGACGGAAACTGGGATGGCGGAATAAATTCCGTCCAATAGCTTGCTTGGGAGTGTGGCAGCGGGCGTCCCGGTATCCATCACCGCGACGAGTTTTCCATCGGGGGCACCAGCGATGCTAACCGGCAAGGACACATTCGCCCCATCCACATCAATGGCGTCGATGAGAATGTTTCCAGTTCAAGTTGGTCGGGTTGAAACACCGGCACCACTGGAGCATTCAAACCTCGGCATACGCCTCGTCGACTTCGTTAATCGTGAAACTGGCATCTGCGGAGCCCTCCAAGTCAGCACTGCGTGACAGGGAAATCCCGATGAAGTTGTCCTGTTGGGGTGTCTGGTCGAAGATGTTGAACAGGAAAGGTTTCACCAGGCTGGAATCATATCCATTCTTGATGACCGTTTCCAACAGGGGTGAGACCGTGGCGCCGTTGAACGACAACCCAAGGACACCATCTAGTTCCTATGTCAATAATTCCATGTGCATCGACCTGAACGGTCTGTTAGTGGCCCATCTGACCGCCAATTGTCAACGCTTCACCACCGTGGTGGCATTCATGAACACTGGAGCACTGGTAGGTTAACTAGTCGCCTGCTAGAGACACAGATTGGACCAGACATACCCTGGTTCTCGAAGCTGTATCCTCCCAGTTGCATTGACGCGAACCCAATCGTGCCAGAGACGACTCCGCCAGCGTAGCCTTCTTCAACGTCGATCATCGCAATTCCAGAGAAGCTGAAATCGTGCGACGGCTTGATCCTAGGCTATATTTAACCCCGAGAGTATTATCCAGGCGAACACGCACCACAAATCAGAGCTCCCGGTATCAATGATGACTTTGAAGGCTTAGAGACCGTGAGTGAGATGCAGACAAGTGCAGGGATGGAGTTTCGCTACTCACTTTGACCGTTCATTGTGATGTTCGTTGCATACTAAAGGAATTGAGTTCGACTCAAAGAGTATGTGAACACGTGGCGCACCCTGAGCGGAAACGAATCGAGGGTCCCATTGGCGTTGATGTACGTGATATTTGCCAACGACTGAAGGGTGGCGCCAGTTTGACTGCCACCAGGTGGATGGTATATCGGTGAAGCGCGCATGGCGAGGGCGGACGACTGCGGGACTGCGAAGCCGAGGCAGAGTGCGAGGGACAGAATCATGTTGGGTGGTTCTTCCAATTGGGCGGGGTGCGGGTATTTATCCTCCTCTCGACAGCGAACACCGTTCCTTGATCACCGCTTTGAAACACGGACCTGACTTGCAGCGCCACTGGGTAAAAAGCGGTGGATGTCCGAGAAAGGCAATGCCGGTTTGTGACCACGAGGAGGAGGGGGGAGGGGGGTCGCCTTTGAACTTGACCATTTTCGCGCGCATCTTCACCCCCAGCTTCCACTGGGCGGTTGAGTTGTGACCCAAAGAGCTGCAAGATCCAAGTGCGCTCAGTGCACACGGTATGGGCGCCGGTGAATGGATGGGACATGTTCCAAGGCAAGTGGAGCCGGTCGCGAGTCGCCGCTGCTCTTGCGGGCTTATGAATCTGCTTCGCCGCAAGGCTGCGCCAAAAGCCCGTCGCTCCTCGAGGAAGCCAGTGACAGCGGAGTTTCGAGTATCCGAAGCGCGGGCAGTGGGACTCAAGCTGATAATCACAGCGGTGATTCATGATATCCACCCTTCATCGCGTACGGCACGACGTAGGCGCGCGCGCCGGGAGCCTGAAGCCTCGCATCTCTCCCGGCGAGCGGGATTTGGAGGGTTCAGGGGGCCGAGGGGCCCCTGGCGCTGGTTACGTCGCTCAGCAACGTGAAAGCCGAACACGGATGGTCAAGACTTCAGTGGGGCGACGGAAGAAGGGGGAGAGCGGCGAGGAGGGTAGGGGAAGATGGAGGACAACAAAGAAGAAGAAAGGGGCGAGGAAGGAACACGCACTATTATCCAGAACCCCCATTCGTCTCGTCAACCCTGGCCAGCACGCCGGCGGGACTAGCACCGACACTGCGCTGCGGTGATTCGTCGACTTGTACACCCACCCGTGTACCCATCCTGCGGCCGTTGCGTTCGAAGTCACCACCCAACGCCGAGGCGCGAGTCGTCGCGGAGTCTGGGTTGCGAGAAGTCGGATCTGAGAAGAAGTTGAGGACAAGAGCTGGAGTAGGACGTACACAGACGCACGAAGATGTGACGCCACAGCCCGTCCTTGTGCCACGGATATTGCGAACAGTGTCTCAAATGGGCGCGGAATTTTCCGAGGCAACGCGATACCTGAGTCCGAATGGTAAATAATCATGGTAGCAGCACACGCACCGAACAGTTGTAGCACAAAAGAAAAGGTGAGGCCGATGTTCCGTACTGCGCGATGTCCTGACTGTGTGCACTTTAACTGGGGATTAGATGTGGAAGTGAGCAGGGTACCTTGCGAGAAAGGGTCAGTGGTACAGCTAAGAGGACGATCGGAGGATGGTGTTGCGAGGGGAAAGGAAAGGATTACCAGCGGTGTTTTTGGGAAGCCAAGTTCCAACTGAGAACGGAGTAGTATCATACCTCATTCAAGGACGCTAAAGATAACGAATGCCATTCATGCAAGACGACGTGAGCAAGATGCGACACGAGAGATGTATTTTTTTCGTCGCGGTATCTAGAATCCAGAAACCAGGGTGTTTTGCAAGTCTCGGGGTACGAAGGCGGGGAAGTGCGTCCAGGTGCGTCCAATGAGTTCAGGCCATGCAGGAAACGGTCCAGAAATGAGCCAGTTTGAACGCTTGAAGCGCCAACGCGAACGCGAGATGATGGTCGAGAGGAAGTGCCGTTTGTTTGCGCGATGTTTGGAGGTTGCCGTTTCGGCATGATTAGCGCCAACAGCGCTTGTCCCGAACACTCATGCCAAACTTATGGGCACTTCGATTCTCCTGGGATTCAATGACTCTCTGTAGTTCTGGCCAATTACTTCCACCAATTCTTGGAGCTCGCACCTCTTGTATCAACTGACGCGTACGGACTTGGTCGGTCGAAACCGCCTCTCTGTCTCCGGCAAGGTCTCCGGCTTCACTCCCCAGCACTCCTGGGCGTCTCGATTCTCGAGGGCAAGTACGGCTTCGATGACTCTGTCCCTTCGGATCTTGCTCATACGGGCACCAAATCTCGCCACTCCTATTTCTCACGCGAGAAGGACGGACTTCTCCACCCTCAAACCTCATGCCGAATTCTGGGCCTAGTCTTGACGCTCTTTTTGTCGAGTCCACCTTAATGGTACTTCAACTGACATACGGGCCTATCTATGGACGCTGCTCACTGGGAACTCATCTGCACCAAATCTCGAGTGAGCGAAAAAAAAGGCAGGCCGGCAGAAGGACGTATATGCATGCTCCAAAACTCGATTCGAACGAGTACCATCCCAGTGGCAGGTTCCGCCTCTACTTTGGCGTCCCTTCTCTCTTCGTTCCGGCGCTGCTATATTCCACCAAGACGTCGCTCTCCTGGGAGTCAGCCTTGAGGCGGAAGGTGCGTGTCAATGCAATGGGGCTAAAAAATGAAATCGTCACTGCATGCACACCCAGCCCGAGTCGAACGAGCCCCTGCGTAGACCGATGTCGGTCAAATTTGCAGATCTCGGCACACTGTATGCTTTGGACGCTTTTCATTCGCGTGCTTATACTGAATCATCTCAGACAACCTAACTCTGAAATGGAATTCGAAATTCCGAATTCCCCCGAGAAGCCGTGTGCGTACCATACATAATTCGCTCATCGTTGCCTAGCGTTTGACCAGGAAGGTCGCTCTGTAATCCTCCACACTTCATGTCCGGCTGGAAATGCGCCGACTCACTTGGACGCTGAATTATAATTACTGCAGGTGAGTCATGATCGTCGAGTCGTGCAAAACAAACTCGCGGGAATAGGGACCCAACCCGAATCGAACGGACACATCTGCGACTCGACATCGGTTGCCAGTAGCAGGGGGCAAGGTCGTATGCAATTGGGTCCGGCAACAGCCTTGGTGAGTCATGCATTTCCTGAACCTTGATTCCCTCAATGGGCGGCCATTCGGTGCGGAATACCTAAACCTCCACAACAAAGCTGACCCGAAAGCTGACCCGACCTAGCTGACCCGACCCCTATTCCTTCCAGGTTCAGGCTCTGCTCAGTACTCTGGGTAAATTACAATCGGTCCTCCTCCTTCACGTCTGACGCAAAAGTGCCTTTCGCCGCCCGCCTTGGTGAGTCGCCGCCGATTCCATTTACGCGGACCGAATGCGAAACGGTTCGCAGGTGCATAAAATGCGACTCCGTTTCAAATCGACATGCACTCCTCGTCCGTTCGACTCGGACTCGGTCCACTGGAAGTTTTGGAAGCCATATTTTATATCGTCCAACCACGGGTATACCCGCACCCTTGGCTAAAACCCAGGGTAAGCTTAGGTTTCTTGCAGTGCTTCACCGCACCCCCGTCGATCCAAACTCATAAGCCCCGGAGCCACGCACTGCCACCGAGATAGTCCTTTACCCTACCGCGCGGCGCATTCCGTGGCCTGTTGTGCTATGTACCGACGTGGAGCAAGGGTCGGGCCGTAATGAACCCGTCTACACGCAAGATCTATTAGGGATCTGCCCACCCAGAGCCGAAAGTGAAGATCAAATTCAACCCATCCTCGCACTCCCCTTGAAGCAATTCATCCCACAGGCTACCCCGCCGCGCGAACTAACCATAGGACCGAATGCGAAACGGTTCGCCATTGCACCATGTTGACGTGGTTGTTTGCTGTATGCAGTGTTCGCCTGTTCGTCTCGGGCTCGGTTGTTACTGCGAGATTTTTTTCCTCCGTTCATATCTCTTGCCGCTCCTACCTTGCGCCTCGTTTCCGCCACGGACGCGCGCCACGTACCTCTCATCCTCCTCCCAACTTCTCCGCTGCTTTCAATTTTAATTTCTTAATGCGGTTCAACCTCGGCCTCTCATCGCCCCACCACGACATCCTGCGCGATATTTACATAGCCAGTAATTACTCGGGGTGGAAATGTTTCTGCACTCACATGCCCCTGGAAATATGGTTCCCGCCCGTTCGATTCGGGACGCGAGTTTAAGCCGCAAAATTCCCCTCTTTTTGTTTGCCTCCAGCCCTTCCTGCGTGATATTCCTCCGTGTCCAATTGCTCTTCCTCTGCACTGCTTCCCGCTAAGCTTCTTAGCCTCAGGCTGATGCGGAGCACAGAAGCCACCGACTGCCTACTTTGAATATCGATTTCTGCTCCTACCTAACCTCGCCGACTTGACCCGGCAAAGTGGACTCACGCTGTGTCCCTGGCCCGGTTGAACGGTGAACCCAAACCTCCCAAACTCGCAAGCAAGCTCCAGCACACCACCGTATAAGGTATACCCACCCGCTATCGCAACCGCTGGACGCCTGGTGCATCCTACGCAATTCGACCGAGAGCCCGTTCGATTCGGGCGGGGGTGCTCACATCGTGGTTAACTTGGTAGGACGGATTTTTTGCGACGGGGATTCAGGCGGCGGAGTTGAAAGTTGAAACTCGCCAGCCGGCGTGTGTGGTTTGGGTTCAACCTCGCAGAATATTCGTCGTCGGGCTTCACTCTTTCAAGGACATCCCGGCTGTATATGTGAGACAAGTCCATTCACACCGACCCACGCACTGCGTCGCCAGGGAGGCAGACACTTCCTCCTATCCTCACCTCACCGCGGGGGGATGCCCGTTCGATCCGGGTGTGGGTGACGAACGTCCTGGATGTGTTCTTGGCTGAACACCGGCGTTCACCCTGGAAATCTTGAGCTGGCGTTGTGATTCTGAAATAACTAAGACCAATACTTACGAGAGCGCAGGTTGAATTTCTGATCGAACTTGGAGACAGAACAACTGCAATACTAGTTAAATAACGGAGTGGTGGAACGAGTCGGAAGTTAAACGACGCACAATTCCGTCGGAAATAAGCTGGAGACTGAACATGAACAGGTTCACAGAGCATTCCCGTAGTTCAAGTAACGCTGAGGGCGGAGCGAGGCGCACGCCGTTGAACGTTGCGCGCTGAGACATTGGAATGGGGTACCGGGTGAGGACCACAGCTGTAGGATCGATTGCAATATGGAGAGACGGCACGCACGAATAAACAGTCGTATTTAGCGTTCTACCCTCCAAGCGCGCCCGATGGTTCGTTGATCATGACGGCGAAGGCAGGAAGGGCGATTATCGGGGGGCGCGGACTGTTCCGCCATTTTTTTTTTTTCAGAGGCGGAAGCATCGCAAGTCGCAACACCGAGTTGTCGTTGCCGCGTAAATTGCAGACCTACGTATGATACCAGGATTCGTGAGGTGTGCGTGTCGCAAGGTGTACTTGGAGGTGCTCGACGTCATATCGAGAGGCGCATCCGCGTGGAGACGAATCAGAACGAAGCTGAACCGGACAGTGGGGGCGGGCAGTGTCGCAGGAATTGCCGCACAACAGACCTGCGGCGTTCGGGGGACGGGAGAGCAGCCGGCAGAAAAGGAGAGCTCGGAGCGCGGCGAGGAGGAACGGTGGACGTTCTAGATGGTGTTGCTGGACGACTGGAAGCAACAGAGAGACTGAACACGCTAGCGTTCGACGCCCTAGTCGCTCCGAGTCGGTCATCGTTGTGGCACGAAGAAGGAGCCGAATGGCGGTGCTCTGATATTGTGGCTTTGATGTCTGATTGCCGTGTTGCCGGACAACCCGTAGTCTGGGCATTCCCCCGTTGGCTTTCACTCCCATTCCATCGCACTCGCCGTGCCTACCGCGGTCTAATTCAGCTTGCTGTCCCTCGAACTCGTCTCCAACAGTCGTCTTGGTTTCGTCGTTCTTGCCGCCGGTTTCCACGACCGCCGTCTGTCCGGGGCTCGGATTGCTTTTGTGCAACTCCGATCTCACGGCGCTGCGTTGCCTCCTCCTGCACTCTTCGTTGCCATGCTAATTCCCAATATCGCAACAGGACGACGTCGAGCATCTCTGCTCCTCTCACGACGATCGCGGCGGGGCCGCCGATTCCCCTTTGAGGCCAAGTCTTTGCGATCTCTTGTCGTTCAACATAGCGTGGGCACCGTCCAGAATTTGGCTGTTAATTCCACCGTTCCTTCAGATCCTGTACAGACCGAATGCGAAACGGTTCGCAGTTGCTTTTCATGGTCCGACTGCTTCGTCAGTTTGTCTGCAACGTTCGCCTGTTCGACTCGGGCTCGGTCTACTGGTCCAAGACCCGCTGCGCTACTTTTTTTGGTTGGTTGGGAGTCCTCCACCGACTTTCTGTACGGGCCGACACCAGGTTTAGGGATTCAACGGCCAGGACCGAATGTAAATCAGTTCGCAGCCCCGCTTCGCGAGGCACCGGTACCCGTCGTGCATACGCGCACCGTTCTACCCGTTCTGCCCGGGCTCGGTCCACTACACAATTGGTGCGTCAGCTTTTCCTTGCTGGGGGTTAGATTTAATTCGACGTCCCTGCAAGTGCGACCGGCTAGCTCATTCTCTCGACCTGGGCGGCTGGATACAACAAAGCAATTTCGGCTTCTGTGACAGGACCGAATGCGCAACGGGGTGCGTTCACTGACGCACGCAACAGGCGCACAACACTACCCCGTTCGACTCGGGCTCGGTCCCTGCGATTTTCGGCGTTAGCCTTTTGCTTCGTTCTGTCCCGATGTCCGGTGCGTAATTAATTGATTCTTTGTTATGCGACCCTACTCAGAATCCTAGCTTGGACGGCTGCCGCCATCCAAATCTGACCTTACAAAGAGATGGCGAACGAAGAAGTATCGAATTCGTACTTACCTCGTACAAGCTGAAGTCCCATTACAAATATTCCTGTTGCACGACCTGAATGCCCCCCTTCTGAAGTACTTATTTGCGGGACCGAATGCAAATTGGCCCGCAGCTGCGCTCCTTTGCTTGCTGTGTCTCTTGTACACTGTGCACGCAGCCCGCGTGCCCGTTCGACTGGGGCTTGGTCCCCTGATAAGTTCGCATTCCGCTTTTTGGGCCAGGGCGTTGAATCTCAACTCGACGACGCCGCCAGCGGGGGCGTTATTCAGGCGGTCAACTCATTGGTTTCGTGATTCTTGTGGTAGGATGAGCTGCTCAGCTACGCACAGGACCGAATGCAAACTGGGTCACAGCTGCGCTCCTTTGCTCTTGTACACTGTGCACGCAGCGCGTGCCCGTTCGACTCGGGCTCGGTCCCTAGCACATCCCCGAAAAGGTATTTTTGCTCCGTTTTGTGAGTCGGCGGTGGTCGAGGAGTAAGTGTTGAACATTGAACTTACCGTTCAAATACTGTACTATTTCGTTCAATTCGACACGACCCCCGATGATTTTCGGAAATTTTCATGGTGTTTAAAAGGAACATTTATGCTTGTCTAATTGGGCGTGCGCAAACCTCTTCCTGCTCGAACAGACACCAAGCAAAACTCCCTCTAGTGCTGACGGATCGAGCCGCGGCTTGTTCCGCCGAGCGGGGATATTTTTGTTTGGACCGCCAAGCCGTGCTTGGACCTCGGAGGAGGCGCGTAGCCACCGGAGGACCAAGCAAGGACAATAACGAGCCCTGCTCTTATTGTCTTCGTTGCTGTGAACCGTGTGCAGTCCCGCCAGCCTCAACCTTATTTAGAGCGCGGCGAGGGGAAGTTCCCCACTTCTCGCCCTCGTTCGTTCGCGCGCTCTAAGTAAGTCATCCGCGCTCGTAGCCCTGCCGCTCCGATTCTAACCCGAGACTCAGGTCTGAGTTAGAATTCCCTCGAGGAGCGCAGCTACGCCGTGAACCTCAGCTCGAAGCACCAGCTTGCTGTTGTTCAACCGTGTGTTTTGCGCGAGAACATATCTGCCGCTGGGCATTAATCGAGACGTTGTCTGGTTTCTAAGCCCTACCTCTGTGTCCGTGAACAGTTGAGCCGTCGCTCCTATCCCTGCATTCACGCGTCACTAGGTAGCTCGCTTCCCTTCTCGTTGCATTGAGCTCTTGAGCTAATGCCTTCACGCGTCACTAGAGCTATATTTCGTCTACCCGCCCTCACGATTCCTCTTACCCTCTTTTTTTGCCATGTATCTACTCACTTACCCTCGTAGTTACCAATCACGCTCCTCCATCCTTTCACTCCACCCTCATTCCCTCTCCCCTCGTCTCCTTTCCTACTACCTCGCGTCAATTCATTGGGCTCCCATCGGGGAGTCGCTTGTCTGCTAAACACTGCCTGAGTCCGCGCGAAGGGAGTGGGAACTCTTCAAGTTGAATTTTTGCGCGCTGCGCGCGCGAGTTCAACTTGCCGGATCACGAGCATCCGGTTGGCGAAACTCAGACCGATTAGATCCCATAAATCGAGAAAAATTATTGCCGCAATAAAAAGGGTCCCGCGTGACGCGTGACTGTCGATTTGAACGAAATTGTACAGTAATCCACGTTGATCTTGATCCAGTTGGCTTGACACGCAGACTCTGCCGAATGAAGGTAATTGATTTTCTCAACTCCTTCCTTCTCGTCCTCGAGCACCGAGTGCCCCTTTCCAGGTGTATTTGTAGGACTGAATGTGAATTGGTTCGCAGCTGCGCTCCTTATTGTATTTCATATGAATTGTGCATGCAGCCTGTGCCTGTTCGACTCGGGCTCGGTCCACTGATAAATGTCCCTCGGTCTTTTTGGCAAGGGTGTTGGATGAGGGAACTCAGTTCGACGACGCCGCCAGCGGAGGCGTTTATATCCCACTCAAAGTTTGGGTAATGAAGATGCAGGACCGAATGCGCATGGCCTTACTCTTCATCTCGGGTAAACTTCTCAATACTGGCCGCCAAGCTCCGCCCGTTCGACTCGGGTTCCGTCCATGGACCATAACTCTAAGCCTTTCCTTCGGTTGGTTGACGGGGATGGCCGGCCTTAGTGCGAATCTCTCTTGAATTTCTCAGTCTCAATTTCTCTCCACCTGGTCATGTCATGAGCTGCTCAGCTACGCACAGGACCGAATGTGAAGTGATTCGCCACTGCTGCTTGTGGATATTTGGAATGCAGCCCGTGCCCGTTCGACTCCGGCTCGGTCCCTAAAATACCCTCGAAACCGTTTGTTTTTGCTTCGTTTTGTGAGCCGGCGGTGGTCGAAGACTGAGCAGTGAGCGCTAGTGAGCGTGAAACTTGAACTTGCCGTTGCGAAGATACGTCTTGATTCAGTTGACTCAGTTTCCGACGGCGACTCTCCCCAATGTCAAGGCAAGAATTATCCCTTCCGTCCTTGGAAATTGAGTGTCCCCCTTCCAGAGCCATTCGCAGGACCGAATGCAGATTGGTTCGCAGCTGCGCTCCTTGCCGCATTTCGTGCAAACTGTGCACGCAGCCTGTGCCTGTTCGACTCGGGCTCGGTTCGTATCATGGCACTTGGGGATTTTTTTTTCGTCTCTGGCTTTGTTTCTGGGCGGTGGTCGACGAGTAGTTCGCATACGCGTTAATTCGGGTGTGGGAGCAATGTGGGGGAAGGGGGATACAGGGCTGCGTTTGAGGAAGGTTATGTATACATACATATATCTCCGACTGGAGTTCAAATGAGGGACCGAAGGCGCCGCTCGAGAGTTGGCAGGTAAACGACTGCGGCCGCCCGCGCTCGAGCTTCGAACAAGCGGCCGAGGTGATCCCCCGACTCGGAGCGGGTGGGCGATCCAGAGAGCCGACGGCGGCCGAGCGCCAGTACACAAATCTGATGTGACTTCGAGGGGGACCCAGAGAGCCGATGGTGACCGAAGGACCAGAACCAGCACTAGCTTAGTTGAAGGGGGAGAGATGGGACAGTTGTTCGCAAATCAAGGGAGGGTTTCCGAGTCGGAAAAAGGGAGTATGAGCGAAGAACAAGTTTCCAGTTTCGGGCGTGGAACTGAGAACGACCGACTCCAGAGTCCAGCCAATTTTTGTTCAAATTTGCCGTTGCCTCCGCCGTCCGGGGGATTTGTGTCATTCATTCCGGATTGAAGACTTCGACAACTTGAAGCGTCGCCGAGTATCGTCCGCCAATTTGATATGCAATCCAGCAAAGAATCGAAGGGAGACAACAAAAGGGAGACAGAAAAACGGAGTCCGTTCCAGTTTCAGGGGAATTTTGACGCCGAGGAGATGAGCAGTGGGCAGCCAAGAGGGGGGCTGGGGTAGCCTATGGTGACCGTGCGGCAGGCGCACCCTCATGTAAGAGACTAGAAGACCAAGTGCGTTCTGCTCGGGGGGCAGACTTGGCCAGAAGCAACGTGGTGGTAGGAGGAGAACAGTTACATCACAAGATTGCGACTCCGCTGATCGGCATCAAGATGCCGCTGATTCCTCTGGCGGCACATTCTGTGAACTCTGTGTGCTTCCGGCGCACGGGAACACTGAGCCTAAAGACTTGCACCAGGTGAGTATTTTCTGCTTTCACACTCAGGGCTCAGGGAAGAAATTAGGAAGCAAGTGAAGGAACTGTCGACAATCCGAGGCATCAGACTTTTGACAAATCCCTTGTGACCTTGTACAACTGGCTAAACTCTCCGAGGCGGTCGCCGAGGTCAAGCGCGCCTTCGTCGACGGGCGCGACGAGGTTTTGGCTGCGTCGGAGAAGAAATGTCGCGAGCTCGAGGCCAAGGTCGCCGCTCTCGAGAGCGCCGCCATAACGCAGTCGCAGGCCCTCGACGATGAACGCGCACGCCGGGCGGCGGCGGACGAGCGATTTGCGACTCTCGACTCTGAAGTGAAGGAGGAGCGCGTGGCACTGGTTAAGGAACGCGCGGAGCTAAACGTGGCGCAGAAAGCGTTGGGGAAGGACAAGGCCGCCCTCAAGAAGGACCAAAATGAGCTCAAGGCCGACTAGAACAAGTTACTCGCCGAGAAACGCGCCGCCGTCACCAAGTTCAAGCGTTCGGTGGCGGAGATGGAGGAAGGGCTGAGGAGCAGCGCCCAGTGAGACCTCTTCCCAAAAAGGGGAAACCATGTGCGTTGCCGTCCACACTTCTTTCGCTGTACCTCATGCTCTCAAGCTGCGAGATCCGCGCCGAAGAAAATCGCGCCTATGACGAATATGGTATCTATGTTTGGGCGCGAAAAGGAAGTGTATGTTTGCTCCTTTCTCTACCTGTTCGGGTTCGCTGGCGCTAGGATGCTAACACTTACACTCCGAAACCCAGATTCGTCGAGTCGTCTGACGCACTGCGCGGTCTGCGCGTGAGGTTTCCGCCCTGTACGTTTGCTTATTTCTCCCAGTTGGGGTCCGCTGCCGCTAGGACGCTGACGTTTACACTCTTACCCAGACACCGAGTCTGACGAAGATGAGTCGCCAAAGCTAATGGGCCGAGTAATTCGCCCAGCGCGCCAGGGGCCAATGTACGTTTGCTCCTTTCTCCCTGTTGGGGTCTTTGGCGCTAAGCTGTTGACGCTTTCACTCTTAGACTCGACTCTGACGAGTCCTTGGACGAAGCGCCCACCACGCCAGAACCCGTTGTCGGCGGTTCATCGAGGTACGCTCACAAGGGCTCTGCCTCTCGCTCAAACCATGACCCCATCTAATCTAGACTTGGATGAGAACCGCGCACTCTGAGTGCGCACCAGTCCATTTGCTGAGCTTGTAATTTGCGCAGAGGCGGATTCTGGCCACGCACAACGCTACGCCATTGATTTCTCCTTTGACCGACGGTTGAAGCAAGTAGGTACGGGTTCGTTACCACGTTGCTTTGTAGATCCCGCTCTTGTTGCGGCTTCAAAATCGAGCTGAGCGACGGAACCACGCAACCACCGTATCCCCTCCAACCCTCGGGAACAACTATACCGTACCGCGGTCTCTGCCGCTCATGTCGCCAACTTTCCCTGAGGTAAGAATGAGTCTGAAGGCGGACTCTGCCCCGCTTTCCTGGTCGTCTTGACGGATTGACATCCTCCCTGGGCACATTTTCCAAGATCTGGTGTGTTGCCTCGCTAACACGATTCTGGCGCTTCCACCCTGCAAACGCGCTGCGGCCGTATGCATTTTCACCGATATATCCCGCGCCAAACTTCAACTCTTTCTGTCTTCCTGGGTTTTCACGCTGGTCGATATCTGTCTCTGCCCCTCACTTCTCACCCGTTCACTCGTCTTTCACTCAACTGTGGACCGGATGCGAAACAGTTCGCAGCTGCACGCCATGCTTCTTCGACCCATCTCTAAACGCAGTTCTAGTCCGTTCGACTCGGGCCCGGTCCATGAGATATCGATGGGTCTTTATTTTAAATTCCCATTCGTTATTGCGCTAATTCCTCCCCAGGTCCGTGTCTGGTAGTTTATTGTTCCACTCAACGCGCTGAAATCTTTCCCACAATCGCAGGGCGAGTCTTCAAGCTCCAAGGCATCCGCCGACGGCGACTTATTGACCAGCGTTCCGTTCAAAAGAAAGAACGGTTCACGCAATGCACCAATACACCTAGCCCGAATCGAACGGGATCCTCTGCAGTGGCCAGTGGCGCCCCATTGCCAACCCCTATGGACTGCAGTGTGCTGTAGGTGCGGTAGCCATTCCTCTCGTTGGCGCGCTGCGTTCTCATTTATTTCGTGATCATTGATTTGGCGTTGGGATCCAGTTCCACAACGAGGTAAGTATGCCGGTTGATTGGTTTAACGAGATCGTGTGCGTTCTGACATCGTCCATTTCTCCTTGCTGGTAACGTACGTCCCGAGGTCTCCCCGCGAAGCATTACTGACCGGCACGCAGAGCGCTGTGTCCGAAGGGAAACCCAGAAAGTCCAAAGCAATCCTGAATTCATGCTCGTCGGGTCGTCCTCCCACGAGGCTCATATTCCTTGCGACACCCCAGCTTCCTTCCGCTCCTCGATTCACTCACCGCAGAGCAGAAGAAACAAGAAAAACGCGACAAATCACTCTTTAACGCACCTAGCCTGAGTCGATCAGGTTCCTCGCGGGCGGCTTAACTTAGCGACAAGACGCAAGCGCACTCTGCGCGGTCCAGGTGCTGTATTTCCTACCGTTGCTCTCCGGCTGTCTCTTGAATTATCCCAGAGTCAGCATCTTTCTTGCGTTCCTTCCTTATCGAGCCGTTTGAACCAAAAATCTCCTAGGATTCCGAGGTATGCACCCAGCTCGAGTCGAACGGGTTCCTCTGCGTGTTCAAGTGTCCTCATCAGTTTACTGGTCGCAGAAGCACACCGTGTGCTCTAGGTGCGTTCTCAGCCTGTGCATGCGAGTTCATACCACCCAGAGTGAGTCTCCGGCTTTTGGTTGGCTTTCGCACACAAAATCGCTCGACCGAAAAAACCACACGTGCTGAGGCGAACGGGAGGCTCGCAGATCCACAAGGTATTTTTTGAGCGGCCAAGATTATACAGACTCCATATCCTTCTCAGACGAAGCACTAAAAAGAACAGATCTGGCATCTTACTTTAAGCACCCAGCCCGAGTTGAACGGGATCACCCGCAGCACGGTTCACGCACAGCTATGGATTGCGGATGCACGCCGCGTGCAACTAGGTGCGTCCTGAATTTGACCATGCACAGAGATACTACTCATTGTCCTGCGGGGCCGTCCGGTCGCTCATGAATCATACCGTCCAGTGCCAAAAACGTGACGGTAGCAGCAAGCATACAGCCCGGGTCGAACGGGATAACTGCACTTGCAGGAACCATGTTGATACTGCTTGACGTATTGCAGATGCACGCCGTGTGTGTGTTCAACAATATTATTTTCTCAACATGCACCAGAGTTCCAGGGCTCGCGGTCGTACTGTCAGCCCTGCTTCAAGTGCACCGGACGACCTCTCAATAGTCAACCGGAGTTTGAGATACGGCGGGTCGGGGCGGTCGCAGCAGTAACTTCAGCCAATTGAGGGGCACAGTGGGTAGGAGACATTGCTGCTTGCGGGCCGCCGTTGAAGGCAAAGTTCACAAGTGGCAACAAGTAACCTTATCCGTCGCTAATGTGCTTTCACGCTTGGGACGACCAGCATTTCCTGAGAGGCAAAAGTGTGGGAAGCTTCCAAAGGCACCCAACCCGATTCGAACGGGAGGTCTGTATTGACACAGGGAGGATTCAGGCCCATTTCATTTGTCACAGAAGCACACCGTGTGCGATTGGGTGCGTTCAAATTATTGGATGGCAGTCCCTTTGGTCATACATATGAATCATCGCGAAAAAGAAACCAACTTAGGATGCGGGATTCTCCAACGGCCGTGACTGTTCGATGACCGAGCAAAAACACCCAGTTCCAGATATACTTGAAAGGCATCTGGCCCGAGTCGAACGGCAGGTCTCCTGGAGCTCACATGGGATTCATCGAGTCATCGACGACCACCAGGTGCGTTGAATAATCTTGTAGTAGTTGCTAAAGCTTCAAGCAATCGGACATCGAAACATAAAGCACGCCGGTACTGAGAAAGTGCACGGGTCCACTTTGCGGCAGTCGTTCACTGCATTTCAGACCCCGCTTCGAACTCCGCCGACTCCGTCGACCGTTCTGCGATCAACTCGGATCAACGAATGCCGTACCTCTCTTGCCTCTTCCCTTCATGTCGCCGAATCGCGGGTAAGGAACGGGGCTGTTCTCAGGCCCATCTGAACGAGACGCACTCCACTCGGCCAAGTTGAACATATCTCGCGCCTGGTCGCCCCTCAAATCTTCGTCTAACGAGTCACCACCGGTTTGCGGCAGTGGTTTGCCCCCTCCTGCTCGCTACCTGAATCTGGCCGGTCAGGTCAATCTTCACACTGGCCGTTCAATCTCAACGCGAACTCCGAGCGGTGACAAGAGGCTACCGACCGACTCAGTTATGAGGGGGCATTGATGCGCCAACTGGCGTTTTGCTCTCAATCGAAACCTGATTCAAGTAAGTATCTTTATGTTCAACCACAGCGTCCCGAGCGGTAATCATTCATGCACCGGCAATATGACTTCAAGTGGGTTATGAGGTTATGGGGCGGGGGGCGTAGTGGGGTCCGATTCGGCATCAAGTGGGGTCGCTGTATTTCGAGTGCGTTTGGCGCGCGTGCCAAAAAAAAAAACCCCTGGGCGCGAGGCAGTGATCGATTAATTCGGTCCGCAATGACAACATTAACATTTGCAGACGAAGGTATTCAACCCCGCTCTAATACGCATTCCCGCTAGTACCGCAGCGGAGTTCAACCAAATCCCGTCCTGGGTCCGTGGTCGCGCGACCTTTCTGCCTTTTGGAGACCTACCCTGAGCGCTCGAGGTACCCATCCATCCGGCATCCCGCCTCATTGTATGGTTCCATCATTGGCTCTCCACCCGCGTCCGAAAGACGCCGGGTCTATTTGGACAGCAATCGCTGTGGGTAACTATGCGCAGCAGGAAAGGCCAAGCGGCCGTCGATTAGGGTATTTTCGGTGGGCGGCATTACGTGGATGCAGGGCTTTATATGCGCTGGTCCAGCGCCCCAATCCAACATCCACTCCCCCAACCCCACTCATCTACACTCTACCTCCCTCCTCAGCTTCACTTCAACATGCCTGGTATCTCGAGCGTCACATTTCCCGCGCATCCCGCCAAGCTCGCACAGGGCCCGGCTGTCCTGAAAAAGGCGATTGATATCCTCAAGAACAGCCCAGGGAACATTGCGTAGGCAGCATCCCTTCGTGCGCTTTGAGTTCTGTCCTAATACAGCACATTAGTGTGTACCACGGCCTCCAAGTCGAAGACGGCAAGACCGCCTACTTCTGCGCAAGTGGGTGTTGTCGTTTTTCATGTTCAACCAATTCACTGACTGACTCTTCAATTCAGTCTGGAAGGATGCCGCTGCGCACAACGCGTTCCTCAAGTCCGACACCCGCCCCGCGTTCACCGCCGCGCTCACCGAGCTCGCGGACGGGCCCATGCAGGCGCAGTACATCGACGTCGCCTCGGACCCGAGCAAGGTCTTCGAGTCGCCCGTGACTGAGGGTGTCCACTTCGCGACCAAGACCACCGACGACTCCGCCTTTGCCGCCATGGCCGCCGCCCTCGGGCCCGATGCACCTTGCGCTTGGGGACGCAGTGGTGAGGACAAGAACCACGTTATGTTCTTCGTCGGCTGGGCGTCCGTCGAGGTGAGTCGTTTGGGATGCTCCTCGGGTTGAGTTGGTTTACTGAACGACTGAATGAATTAGGCGCACATGGCGGTTAAGGGCAAGTCGGAGGGTGTCCTCGCTGGTGCTCGCGCGGCGTCTGAGAGCTACGACGTTGCTCACGCCAAGCTGACCAAGGCTTAGACCTGAAATAAATTGTACGAAATTGTATGACCTCCAAACATGAAATTAGACCCATTCCTAAGACCCTCGACTCAATAGTCACATACGTTCGGCTTGAATCTGCCCTGCTGATCCCATAGCGCAGCTAGATAGTCTCGGCTCTGCTCACCGGTTCCTCCTTCTTTTTCTACCGTTGCCCGCCCACGCAAAGTCAGTTTACAGGTCTAAGAGCAACAACTGAACAATGCCGTCGTATCGGATCACCCAGCCACAGGGCTGAAGGGCTTCGGCTTGACTGTGGCGGAGCGAGACCCCATCGGGGATTTTGAAGTTCGCCGCGGTGCCGCGAGTCCACCTCGAGACCGAAATTATCGCAGCTCTCCCTCGCAGTTGGTTCAAAAAGCTCGAAACTCAAGCTGGCGCAAGGAGTTTGTCATGAGGATATATATTTTTCAAGGCATTACAACAGAAATAGCGGTAGAGTTCGTCGTGGGGGCCACCCGTGCGCGATTCGAAGCCATTTACTGCTGGCTCGGGGGGAGCGCGTTGTACGCCGGGCAAAGATCATCCCACTGCTCCGAGGGGTGAACCTGGTTGCGAATCTCGGTCGGGCCCTCCAACGATGACCGACGCGAGGCCAGCCACGAAGTGGTAGAAGACTAGATGGTAGAGATGTGGCGTCAGTATTGAGCAGTTCCCTCGTCGATGCGTGTGAAAACTTACTGTGGCAATGGACTGGAGGGAGTGGAGGGGAGAGTGGTGAGATTGAATCGAACGGATCGTAGGGAGGGAAGACTTACAGAACCACGGGCCTAGAAGAATTGTGTCAGTCCGTTATAACCCTGCCAACTTCGAAAACGACTCACCCGGCTTGTCGGTGGTGAACCGCACAATCATTCCTCCCGAAGCCGTGCCAGCCACCTAGATTTCTTGCGTCAAGACACGCTAATGGCGGGAGTAAAAAAACTGCTCACATCGCGCCTGATGGGGGTCGACCGTGTTGATGATGTCCGTTGCGTTGGACTTGACCACCCTAAAGATAATGGTTAGAGTAGATCCCCTGCTGGTGAGGAATAGGACGCACCAGAAGTTGTTACCGTGCAAGTGGAAGGCTACGGAGGATTAAGTTTATGGAAGAAAACGAGATCACCGACGAAGACCTACGATGGATCTCATCGGCCGGGCTGTAGTTCATCAGCCAGTCAATGGACACACGGAAACACCGGGAAAGGGACGCGTACTTGGGCGGGAATGTAACCTGGATAGTCTTGCCCGCGGGGAAGACAAAGGTATTCTCAGACCTATTGAAATCCGCCTCGGTACTCGCGCCGTCCAAGATATTCAGCAGTGTGGGGACGATGGGCGAGATGTACTGCACGCCGTTGATGGTCCAGTTGGTGTTGAATCCCGAGGGGCTGGAGGCGTTGGCTTGCATGTCGGTGACGAAGGTGAGGTTGTAGTCCGGCTCAGGGGCCTACATCAGGAGTGAAGGAACGTGGGTCAGCGCGGAGTGCAGATGACATGGGATTCGGTTGGGTTGAGGAAAAGTACGCACGGGAGTCGGGAAGAGGGGGGTGGAGGTTGGATTCGACGAGGGGCGTTGGGGACGGCCGGGCCGAGCGTCATCGGGGTCGTCGGCTCGACAGCGGGCGCACCGACGTAGCGCAGGATTCCGCGGCCGAGGGTGTGCTGCGATTCCGAAGGAGGGTCAATATAAATATCACGGTAATTCCCGAGCCACTTGCGTTGAGGTTCGAGTTGTGCGCGGGGTTTCCGCCGCCGAGGATGCTGTCTGGATAAATCGTGAGAATTGCGCGGTGCATGGATGGGATGAGCGCGACGGACTGATCCAGTAGTTATCGATGGTCTGGTTAGCGTGGACCTGGGGACGAACGAGTACGCGTAAGTGGGTGGGTGGAATGGTGATATATACGTTTGCGATACTCACAACGACGGAGTAGCGCTGGGCCGACGAGCACGTCGAGGACGTTCACGTCAAGGGGGCGCGGTGGGGGTGCCTGCGTGAGTTGGTCAGAGGTTTCATAGAGTCCATCCACTGAGAAATACGTACCATCGGTTTCGATGACCTGCACCACCACAATCATCGGTCAGTAAACACCCAGTGGAAGTCGGTATCATTTATTCTCACAGTCATGGTATCTAATTGATCCCGGTCAGCAGCGGTCGACGGGGGATGCAGAGTAGGAGACATACGATTGTCAATCGACATGGTGAAGTCGGACCGCGCGGAGACTAGGAGAGATGTTGAGAAAACGAGAACAAAGAAGGCAAAGGAAGCCCACTGTTGATGATACGGAAGCGGTAACGCTTTCCCTGGGTGACAGTCTGGACGGCGTATGGGGTGAGGGGCCCGCCGTTGAAACGTCCAGCAGCGTTGAAGAGACCGCTATCGGCAACACTGAATGCACGGAGAGACGTTCGGTGAGCAGAGCGACGATGGCAGGGAATAAAGAAAGACGCCTCGCACGGGATGATTTGGTTGATGAGGTAGCCGGCGAGACCGCTCGTGGAGGTGTTGTGCCACCAGTCGGCTTGGAGAGAGTCAGCTCACACAGTGTGGTGAAGAGTATGGCCAACTCACCGACGGTCCAGATCTATTTAGTTCGCAGCCAATGGTGAGATTGGTGAATGCGAGGGAAGGAAATGCGACTTGCGGTGCTTTCATCGTCGACATCTGAGATGAACGCCGTGAGCGGGGCTTCACTTCCCACCAATGGACTGAGTGAGACGTACCGTAAAGGTGGGCAAGCGGCTCGTCAGGGTCGTAGACCACGACAACCCCGCGGAGTCCATCGGCATATTGAACCGAAAGTTGGCTGTGGACGTATGAGACGAGGTTTAAACCTCGGAGAAATTGATGTATTGGGTTACCTGTGGTACCTGAAATAATCGGGAGTCAGTCGCAGGATATCGGGATAGCGTTAGTTGGATGGAGCGTACCAGTACGAGCCGGTCTGGTTGCCCCTTCAAACGGAAGGGAAGAATCGCGTCAGTCAAGCTCACACGCGAATGAATTCAGAGGAGCGCGACGTACAGAGGGACCTCTGCGATGGGACGTGAGTGAAGTAACAACCTGTTTTCAGCGAGATAACTCACCGTATGTGTATGATGCGCCAGGGCCGAAGGGGCAGGTGCTAGAAAAGTAGAACCAAATGAGCACAGATGTACCGAGCCCAAGCCTATCCACGCACGTAACGAACGGAGACCCTTCGTCGTACACCAGGTCCGTATTGGTGAACACCCCGTCGAAGTCCTGCGTAGTTGTGGTTGAATTAATGTGAAAAGCGTACCGCGGCTGTGGCTGGATGGAGGGACTTACGATTGAGGTGGACAGACGCATGCTGCCGTCCGTCTGACGGATCGGGATGATGATGAATACACCGGAGCAAGATTCGGCCGTCTATTGCTAGTAGCTACTCACCAGCTTGTTGTTGACAGTGACGCGCAGCGTGTCGCCCTTGTTGACCAACATGGGGGGGCCAGGGAAGGTCCCGTTGGCGAGGACACCGACTGAATAAGTTATGTTAACGGGCTGAATGAAACAGTCGTCGGAATTTCGGGACGAGACGTACTCCGAGTAAATCCATCAGGAG
>JARIHR010000250.1:0-24176 GCA_029281495.1 Mycena filopes | reverse complement strand
CTTGCCACGGATACCAAATACTTACTTCCAACTTTCTGGACCCGGATTCCTCGATCCGTCGCCTCCACTCACAAAACGCTTGTCACGGCTTTCAACTTGTTGGGAACAAAGCGATCGGGGAGTCGATGTCTTGCCCTCGTGCCGCCGGTCTGCTGAACGCGGCTTTACTGGTTTCGGCCTACAAAGAGACACTTCGTGCGAAGCGTTAGCGGCAAATCGATCCGGAGCAGACTCTTACCACTCTACGGCGTCCACTCCTTCCTCTTAGGGAACAATGCAGAATTCGACAATAAAGGTGGGGCCGCAATTGGCACTAAAAGAGACTGTACTCTTCCCCCACCTCCTCCCCCCACAATGGACGCACACAGCACTGACCACGAAATTCCGCCCCCGAGCGGCCAGCACCCCGCAGAACCTCCGCCGGTGGCGGTAGATATTAAAAAGCATACCACAATGGATTCCCACCCCAGCGAGGATGAAGATCGAGTCCCTGGGCCTGCGGAGACCCCACCCGTCGCGGTGGATATTGAACGGCATGTGACCTATTAAAACCCCTCTGGTCTTCTGACGCTCCGTCAGACTCATCAGTACCTTCAAGAGCTGTTTCGACGAGCTGGGAGTGAGGAGTGAGGCCCATACGGCCAGGTATATGTCTGTGCAGGTCTCTTATGCCGTCAACGCTGACCAGTTGTTGAAGACTCGAAAGGGCCTTTGAAGCGCTCAGGCCGAAAGTCCCCGTCGTTGATAAGACTACCAATTTCTGGAATGCATACAAGACCGTCGCGGACGAATATGATAAGGAGTTTCAACAAAAATACGGCACGGACCTGGATACGACCCTGATTTTCGTGCGTTTCCTCTCTCGTTGGTGCTCGAAAATGCATACTCACCTGTCTTCTGATCTATTACTTAGGCTGGACTGTTCTCTGCCGTCAGCTCCGCGTTCATCATCCAGATCCAACCTGAGCTTCAGCCGGATCCAAGCGACATGACCCAGGCACTTCTGCGTGTCCTCATCCACAACCTCAACGGATCCGTGTTTTCTGGGCCGGAGACCATGCTCCCACAGTGGAACGGCCCTTCAGCCATCGTCGTCGTGGTCCAATGCCTGCTTTATGGCAGTCTGTCATTCACGCTACTCGCCGCATTACTGGCTGTCCTGGGGAAACAATGGCTGATGTACTACAGTACCGCGGGCGAAAGGGGAAGCGTCGAGCAAAGATGCCTCGAACGGCAGCGAAAATTCGACGGAGTGCGCAAATGGCACTTTGACCTTACCATGCAGTTGTTCCCCCTGCTCCTGCAATTCTCACTGCTGCTCTTCGCTGCCGCCCTCTCGGTATACCTCTGGACCATACATCACTCCGTTGCCGCGACAGTTATCAGCCTGTCGGCCCTGGGGGTCTTGGCATATGTACTCCTAGGGATATCCACGGTGGTCTGGCCTGACTCCCCATTCCCAACTCCACTTACCAACTATTGGATCCGTGGCCTCTTGACTTTTCACCGTCTCCTCGGGTCCTCGAAGATGAGGCCCATCACTCAGCATGTACAAACATATACCGCTCAATTTTTTTCGCCCCAAGTCGAGGCGCAAACTCCTGTTCTCCTGTCCAACAAGTACTCCCTACATACTCCTTCACCGACAGTGCCTGCGCTTCTTTGGGTTCTCGACACGTCCACTGATCCCCAACTGGTGGAAGTGGCTGCTGGAATGGTGCTGGAAATGCAATGGCCGGTCATGCTCGACATTATGTCTCCATTGAATCGGCTATATGACATATTCCTGGCCTGCTTCGACGAGGGGACACGGGCGCTTCGACCAGGTGCCCTTCAACGCGCGATCCGAACTGGACGAGCATATCTCGTGCTACGACTGGTTCAGCAGGGTTGGAAGTGGGATCAACTCCCTCCACACGATCAGATGTTTGCCAACCTGATAACTACTGACAAGGAGTTGTCTAGTGTTCTCCAGGTTCTCCGAGGCATTCCAACCCTACCAAGTGGATCCGATTCGGACATCTCATTGCAGTGGGCCCTCCAAGTATGTCCGGCCCTTGACCAGCGTTTGTTGCTGAGTTGGCCGGATGGCCGCAGTGCTGTGCCCCCAATCCAACCAAATGTTGTTAACGCTGCAATGTTTTCTGGTGTTCTATTTTACTTGAATTCAGTATTCTACTCGCCAAGTATGCTGGAAATCGCTTGTTTGGACAAAAGGTAAGACCGTACCATCCGCATAATCTTGGCATAACTGAACCAGCATACGTTGCTGCAGTTCTCACCAAAGTCATCTAATCGTTCGTCTCTTCGATGCCTTCGTACTCCGGATGCCAGTGGAAGCAAAAAATCCCGGGGGGAAACTCATCGGCTCAGTAATAGCCGACATTGTCACGTCTATTGTGGCACTTGCCGATCTAATGAGTGATACTGGCGAATCACATTACAGGCGACACGAAGAACAGGAGCGCTTGCAGGCAATCCACAAATTCTGCCAAAAGGTCCTCACTTACGGTCAACATATTATTCCCAAGTTCGACTCAATCGCTATCGCAGCGCTGAAACTTGCGAGAGGCCGTGTGGACATACAGCAGGCACTCGCCAATAATTCCAACTTGATTGAACGCGCGGCCGATTCCGCCGACCCCGGACTCTGGCTATTCAATCTGTTGCATCGATTTGACAGTCCAGGAACCCTTGACGCGAGTGATGAAGCCGCGCTTGTCGATCTACTTGAGGCCATCGCACAGATACACCCTGTATACCATCCACCACCTCGGGCGTTCCGTGTGCTGACCAGGGCATTGGAACATCCGAACAGTCATATCTCGGAGGCCGCGTTCTACATCTTTCACCTTGGGAAAGATTCTTGGTTGCTCAATGACGCATTTCCGCTAGGGGAGCTCGAAGATGACGACTCTTCGTGGTTCCGGCTAGGAGCATTGGCCCTCGAGCGTCCGCAGCGGTTGGGTGTTCGTTACTTTGAAATGGCTGCAAGCCTTTCAAACCATCCTTGCTGGAGGGAAACAATTATCCTGAATATCGTTACGTCTGTTGCTGTTTATAAGCACTTGGAGGCCCATCCGAGTCGGCGCTATCCCTACGTCACTAATTTGTTGGTTGACCAGACGCACCAGAACCTGTGGGGTAATGCGTACACTCGGAGTTGGGAACCGATGCTCACCGCCCTGAGCAATTTCTGGACGACCTTCGACTTTGCACAACCCGAACACGCCAGGAGGTTCATCTTCTCGGCAAGACATACATTTATACCATTGGGACCATTTGCATCCAGGACCTATGTCGACAATCTTGCCGACGCTGTTTCGGTAGCCGCCCAGAATGCGAGGACTACCGAAGAGACCTTGCATATTTCGCAGGGTTCCAAGGATCTACTCGAGGCAGCATCCGCCCTGTTAAAGGATGGTGAAAAGCGATTGAGGGACAAGCCAACCCTTCCAGAAGATGAAGGAGAATACTGGGACGACGCGCGGACATGGATGGCGGCTGAAGTTGATAAACTCGCGAACGGCTTTGACAACTTGGTCAACGAGCTTTTCAGGTTCGCCGTCCCTAAGTCCACCAGCCGAGGCATGCCTCCGCTTGAACCAGTTGACATGCCTCCGCTTGAACCAGTTGACATGCCTCCGTATGGGCGATATACTGTATAAATATTAGCACTTTTTTGCAGGGGTTTTGAATGCAACTTACATCTCAATTTGCTGTGGGTGACAGCTTTATGGTCTTGGATGACACCTTCAATGCTTGGTTACATCTCCGAGGTGGGTTACATCTCAACACCTGCTTGCGCCTCTTTGGCTTTGATGTATCAAACCGGCACATGCGTCGGCAAGCGGCCATCACCGGCGGAATTGCATTTTCCCCGAGAAAAGGAGTTGAAATGGTATCTGCAATTCCGGCTGGTCATAAAATATCTCACACCAGGGGCAAAGACCCGATCATGCGGATCCACATATGACGGCAGTATGTGGTCCGTCATGTCGTCCGTTTGCAGAAGAAAGGTGACAAAGCTACCTTTGCCAGACAAAGGGGGGCTTTGTTGCATGCTTTCTTCCCCAGTACCAGAGAACAAAGCATGCAACAAAGCCGCCCTTTATCTGGTAAAGGGGGCTTTGTCGTCTTTGTTCCGGGTGCTGACTCCATGCGGACCACATACTGCCGTCGTATGTGGATCCGCATGATCAGGCCTTTGCCCCTGGTGTCAGGAGTTTCCTCTTGAGTCACTGGGGCCCAAATTTGCCCTCCCCTGTCCTCGCGGCCCCAAATCCCGCCTCAAAGCACTCAACTGTTAGCTAGGTTTGAATAGTCCGATAACAGGGTAGGGTCTGAGTACCAACAGGTCGAAATGGTTGAGGGCTATTGTATTTACCCTTTCCAGCCACAAAAACCCTTCTCGACCACTTGAGTCGAGAAAACCGTTGATGTTCCTTTTTAGGAACACGGCCAGCGAGTCGGCACAAACTTTGTTCCGCCAGTAAGATCACCGCCATCATAATTCAGTTTATCTCTCATCGGTGAAGTTAAAAAATGTGGCTTCACCGGTCAAGTAATCGTCCTTGAAGCGTGTTCAAAGATGCAACCCTGGTGCCAAGTTGTGAACCTTTTCGGGGTTTGACACCAGTTGCAATCCAGAATCCCTGTTTCCAGTTGGTGTTGCAAACCGAGATAATTTTTGTACAGTATATGTGCCATACCTCCGCTTGAACCAGCTGACATGCCATTCGCCGAACCGACCGACTTCAGTCGATCGGATGGACCTTTCTACCTAACCGACACCGCCGAGGATGCGCACAAGAGCGATGCGATGGGCCACACAAACAAAACGTGGTTGGGGGCGATTCTGAACGCCCGCCGAGGAGGGGAGTGACTACGAACCAACCCTTAATGTAGGCCGTGGTGACTGGTTCAACGAGACCGCCGACAGGTGGAAGAACTGTAGCACTGTGGAACCGTGTTTGGTAGTCCGGATGTTGTCATCAGGAAAATCCAGATCTGACAATTGTTCAACAATTGTTCAAACAATTGTTCACAAATTATCTGACACCGCATAATGGGTGATAATTTTCAACAATTCACACAATCAGCCCTAACCGGGAATTAGACAGTTCGATCTTACCCACCCTCAATAGTAGTGCTCATGATCTTCAGTACTCAAGTGATTTGGGAGTTCTAAGCCTCGAACGTGGTATACTCGGAGACAAGCTCAAATCGCTGAAGTCCATTGCCGACGGTTAAATCCGAGGACCAACGGCAACAAGCGGCAACGTTGACCAAGTTGTTCCGATCAACTACTTGAAACACGGATCTGGCAACGGGGGTTTGGATCCTGTTCCTGTCACAACAAGTGTCAACCGCTCTTTCCTCCTGCCTCCATGTCGTTCGTCCTTTGCTCCTCCCCTCAGCCTCCCCGCGGTCAACGTAGGCACACCTTTCTTTCACCGGTATGTACCATCTACCTTAACCTATCCATAATGATTCTTTCGCCCTTAGGTCACTCGGTATTGGCGTGGTCGACCCAGGTGTGTGCCCGTTTTACTTTCCCTTCACATCTCACTCAATGAACACCCTCTTGCTCGTAACTGAGGCTCTCCTCCCCACACTTTCCCCAGTGACCACCAACCCGCAAACTCTCGACACACGCCGTTCTCTGGCCCGGCACATGGGTTGCTTCACGGTGTGTACTTCAACTTTGGTCTCATACCTGCTGATGTGCCTAGGCCGCCAACAGACACGTCCCCGCAAACGCTGTCCAGTGTCCAAGGCCACGGCGGTCTTTTTCGCCCGTTATCGTAACCGGTTAGCCCGCACTGCGCTGACCCACTTCCGGCCGATTCTCCCGCGTTCCCATGTCATGTCGGCATCGTCTCGGTAAGTTACCCCAACTCGCCCGACGTTGCGTTGGACTCACACAGATTCGTCCACGTCGACAGTAGCCTTGCTTTTCCCTTGTGCGCAAAGTAAGTTCATTTTATCCTTTATAGACTTGCAACTGATCTTGGGCTTGATTCCTCAGTAAATTTGTGACCTCTCCGTGGTTTACCATTCAATTACTCCTTTCCCCCCACGCTGTCCTTGTCTCGGTAAGTAGGTTTTTATGTCCGTTGCACCGCATTCTAGATCATCCCTTATCCGTTTGTATTCAACTTGGTGGGCCGTCTTCCATTCCATTCCATACTCCACTGACACTTTGTCTTGAAGATACAAGTGGGTAAGCAACACCGTCCCACTCCTTCATGATTGTATGGCTTGGCGCACACATATGTAGGGAGAGGGCAGAGGGATCATTCGTAGTTATCCTGTGACCAACCTAGTATGCACCTGAATGAATATATTGATGTTCTCTCGTATTGAAGTTGAAGTTATTCTGACCTGGAATGCACCTGCATCCTACCCGGATACCCTTCACAATTGTTAATAACATTCAATAACCGGCCGATAATTGGTGCAAATTATAAGGGGCATAAATAATCGGACAATCTCTGATAATCCACAACAATCCCCCAATTATGGACAATTATCAACTATTACCCACAAATGCGACTTTGGGGTTTTCCTGATGGTGCACAATTGAGAATCGCTTACGATGTAACTACTAAGTCGAAGAGATCATGACACTGGCAGCCTCACCCCTCCCAGATAGACTGAGACTGACTGCGGGCAGCGATTCAAGTTCTAGGGACTGGCGTGGTTGGACCAGGCGCGGTCAGTTTTGATCCGAACTGAACCACAGTCAACCAAATGGTTCTGGTTCTTTCATCTGGTACTCTGGTCAGACCGAGTCACGATCAGGAAAGGCTTAGGCTGTTCCCCGTATTTTATGGTTACCGGTGCGCATCCAATACTACCGTTAGATGTGGAAGAAGCAACTTGGTTGGTTGATTTACCAGCGCGGGTCTTAACCGACTCCGAGCTGATAGGTTACTGCGCACAAGACCACGGTCAACCACGGTCATCCGTGGTTCATAGGGGCTCTGGGCCAAAACAGGGATCACTGCATTCTTTCGCCGCTCAGCAGGTGAGGAAAAGAAGATCTATTGGATACCAAAGCAGATAATAAAGCCTGTACGAGTATGTACAAAGCTACTACATTCATAAACAACGCAAGACCACGTACATCGACGCCGGCACGGCTCCACTTCAAGGACTGAGCGTCGCTCGTACACCCTGCTGATACCATGCCCTGCATCGCTGGCAGACCGCGGTTCGCCGGCCATTGCTATCACTGACAAATCCCCTGCCAGTGCCGTCGTCGTGTCGGTCAACAATTCGCAATCGACCGCGGGCGCGGATGGTGGATGCGGAGCGAGAACAGATGTAGACCACAAGGTCCACAAAAACTGAAAAGGTGTTGCGCCTGGTCTGTGTGCCGGAGGAGGAACGAAGACGGGTCGGCGCCGGCGGTCAGCTGCCAGCAATAGGTGTGGGCGGGAGGAAGCGACATTGTTTGTGGGCGGAGGGCTGCAGCGCAGAGCTAGTGAGAGTGCATAAAGAGTTGATTAATTGGACAGGATTCCAATGTGCGTCGGGTTTGGCCCGCAGTCACCAGTGAATGGCCGCGTGAGAGTGAATCGAAGTAGACGTCGCAGCAACGTCGCAGTTGAGGGCTAACGCCAGTGGCTGGAGGAGGGAATGCAGCACAGGGGTTGAGGTATCGACGAGCCCGCTAGTCCCAGGCGGTATATAGACGCGACGGAGCGACGGCGAGGGCGGGAGCAGAGGCACAACGTGGGAACGGCTGACCGCGGTCAGCCCGTCAACCGTCGTTAACCGTGGGAATTGACCGTGTCCGTCCCGGCAACACCGCCATACCAAGGGCCGGAAAAATCGGTCATTCCAAGGGCTTCAAGATGCCGGGAAACGGCCCCTCCTTGACCAGGGCTTCCCGTTTGGGAACGTGATCGGCCGCCAGGGTTTCCCGCCAATTTATGAATATTTCCTCAACTTCCGCGTTTTCACGCGTCAAACTTCGCCCCAACCCTGCTGTTATTATCACTCGGTAGGCGTCCCCGGAATCGACACACGAAAACCCGTCAATGTTGACTCCCAACTCTGCAAGTTGCCATGTTCAGGTGTTTTCTGTGGTTGTTCAGTCACCTCAAGACATGACAGAGAGTAACACGAAGCACGCGAATCGGACTAGACGGAGGACGCGGGGCTCAGTATGTCCAAGGTATTATATACCTTTCAATTAGTTTGTGTTCTTATTCATCGGTGTTTAAGCTCCCTTCAAGGTTCAGGTATGTTCAAACTGCCCGAAAGTCCAACGGCAAACATAGTTCAACCTCCCGCAAAATTAAGTGAATTCAACCTCGGCCCGATGCTCCCAACGCTCACTGGCACAATGCTGTTTGGGTTCCAAAGGGTCGTAATGAATTGAAACATCCCATTCTACCTTTCAAGTTCGTTCAAACATATCCTTCAGATTACTAACGCTCAAAGATTTGTGACCCACGACCTCGAGGCTCAGCCTTGTATCCCTCCAGCACGACTCGGACATGCGCGGTGTGGATGTCTTGCCTGACAAGTTGAATGAATGGAAACATAGTACATTGGGTGTTGGGTACATGCAGTGGGGCTGAAGAATGGCGGGAATCTGAAGGGAAAGAAGGACAGTGAGACGCAGAATGGGATCTGAAGCACCCCGTTTGCGCAATGTTCGGTGTTTGCACTACGAGTTGAACATGGCGCACGGCGGGATTCGTGTAGCGAGGGTCTATTGGGTAAAAACAGCTAAATACAACATGGGTACGTCAAGTAGTTGACTGAAGGTCACTTGCATCCGTCAGGGCGTCAATGCGTAGGTATTTTACGCCCTCGTGGTCAACGAACATATCATCGGGAGTTCTGTCGCCTGCGGGGACGTCGTATCCGGTGAAGAGCTTGAATAATACTCTGCCGTCGACCGTGATAACACGCCCGGGCCGTTGCAACATGAGGGAGAACGCTTCATGTTCAATTCCTAGATTGCTGCTGTCGTCCTCGACGACAACCTTCTCGTAGAGGTCACGAATGACAGCAAGGAAAGGCAGAGGATGAAATTCTGACCCGGCGGCGAAGATTCCCAGGGGTTGTGGCCACGGTACCGGTACAGTATCACCCGTAGGTGGTTTCTGCTTGAAGCCGTCGGAGCAGTACCCTTTCTTGTGATTCTCCACGGCCCCTGGGCGGCCAGGATACATCACCTTGTTGCAGCGTGTGCAAACTGCCACTTTTCGCTGTGGGATACCAGTAATCAGAATAACCATGTCCAGCGCACGCGGCTTGAGCATACCGAGTTTGACTTTGCGTCCTTCACAGTTCCCTCAGTCAATGTTGGGTCCGGTTTCAACAAAGTAACGGCGGAGCAGTGTCGCCGCCAGAACATTTCATCCCCGGATTTACCTACAAGAGTTGAGTGGGAAAGCATGGGGAAGTTCGAAGACATACTTTTGAAGTTGTTAGTTGCGAGACGGTGAAGTGCTTGGCGTTCCACTTCGCCGAGCTTGTTGACCAGAGCGCGGGGGGTTTTAGCAATCGCGCCCGGAACTTTGCGTGCAAGTCGCACGTTATACTCGCCCACCGCGTTGGCCCACTTCTTCGACGTCATGTCGGACGCCTTCCATTGAAGCTCCTGCCTCATCTCCACGAACAAGTAGAACTCGGCGCCGCTGTTGATCTCCAGCGACTTCGGATTTGTTCCCGTGGTTGAAAAAAATAACTTCTCGGAACGCGTCAACTTCGGCGCGGTATCATCCTTTCGTGGAGGGAGAGGAAGTGGTCGGCTGAGTTCGGAGAAAGTTCTCTCGGTCTGTATGGGTGCATCGCTCAAGGGGGAACCCGATTGGCTCTCAACCTCAGGGAGAGACTGGGAGCTGGAAGCGAGGGCAGCACCGTCGATGAAAAAGGGATGCACAAGCTTCGACGCAATCGGAGGGGCGAAGAGGTTTGGTTCCTGGATAACATTGTTTATGAATGAGTAAAGGCTGCGCCGCGGAGCAAGGACGCACTAGGCTTTCGATTCGCGGTCTTTTATTCCGTGAACTTACAGCTGGTTCGTTCGTCGAGGAAGCAGAAGAGGGATCAACGGTCTGAGTATCGGAGTCTTACGCTTAATGGCAACCAGTGTACCATCGACGCGTTCGTCCTAATCACAGAAGAGGGATGTGAATGGTAAATTCAACTCAAACAAGAGAATTAAATGAGCACGTACAGATAAAGTAACTTTTGGGCGACGCGACTCCGAGGTTGCGCTAGGATGTTCGAGATTCTTGCTCAATGTCAGCGTCGATGAACCCTATGAAGCCAAGTGAACGATTTACCGATGTTGATCTGAGTAAACGGCGCTCGGAAGAGTGTTCGGCTCTTGTGGTTGGAATAACAGCACAGGGTCGATGTTTAGATCCGTGAGAAGTTCCTGTGGATCGGGCGCCGTCTCCAGTGCCTGCTCCAGCAACTGGTCTTGACCCGTATCTTCGGTCTTAAGGGTAAGCAGTCCGCCGAATGTGTCGTTGTGCTGCGACGAAACCAACCCAAAGACCTCACCACTCGCAACTATCTGCAGAATTGGGCGCAATGAGTCCGGGGATACCGGTAATTTTGTGCGCCCAGCCTCGATGTGTAAGACGGTGTTGAACAACGATGCGACGCGCTGAACCAGCCGAGTGTGGTGTGAACCGTGAGTCGAGCGCACGAAGGGACGCTGCCAGCCGTTCCCACGGCGCGCGAGAAGGATACACGAACGTTACGACGTAGAACGAAGTCGTGGGAGAGAGCGTTGATAAGCAGGGTACTGAAACACTCAGAAATGCGCGCTTTTGGTATACATAACTCAGCCTCACTTGCCTGGATTCATACGCTTGACGTGTAGAATGACATTAGGAAGGATTTTCAACGCTTAAGTCGTGACGCAGCGTGTCGCGACTATCTAAACCAGAACTTCACATACTGGTTTAAGGCAAACGGACGGCACGCACGGACTCTCAGAGCTTGCTGAGCTCTGAGACTCGACTATAGGCATCCTAGTATCCTTAAGGTCCTCCCTGAATATTAGTGTGATTTTACCGCACATATGGACCAGCTGGAAACAGTTTTGGTGGAATTGTTTACTAGGGTTTAAGCCCAGAACGCGACGCGACTGGTCACGTGACCTCGCCAGCTCGGCCGAGGGCCCTAAGTCAAAGTCCGACTTAGGTTCAATATTGATGATGGGTCAAACTTGGCAACCAAGAACCCGAATAAGGACAATATGGGTATCCTCAGGAAGCTACGACCTAGCTCTACCTAAATATGCCTATACAAAGGATGGGACGGGCGAGTTTAAGCTCTCAGAGGCTTAAACCACTTGTTCGATATTAATTCAACTGAGCGATCGGTGGAGGGGTTTACTCAACAGGAACCTAAGGGGTTGACAGATATTAATTATAGAAACTGTATACTATTAATCGCATGTGAATAGGGCAAGGGCAGCGGGACGGAACGAAGGGATACCCGGCGTAGAATAAGCTAGTATGTGTAATATGTTTTGAGCAGTATATAAGGAGGAGTAGTTTTAGTGTGTAAATGGTACTGAATTCCCCGCACGAGTAGACGCGCCTGATAAGCCGCTACGAACAAAGGGATTCAGGCTCGTTTCTACTAAAGCTCCTCCGGTTGGAGTAGTTTGATATTGAACGAGTTTGCTTCGAATTGAGACTTAAGTCTGAAACAGCCACAACCCACTTATTAACGGCGGCAGGAGAACAACGGGCCCCGACGCTGTGATTTATTTGGCGGCCCAGGAGAACACAGGACACATTTTGGTTGAAGGATTTTAAAAGTCCGAGTTGGTTTGATTTGAAAGCATTTGAGAGCACACTATAAGCTGGGAGGCTTTGAAATTCACAAAACCACAAAACGACGTTTGGACTCTGGCCAGCGGAGAATTGAGCACTTGCGAAAGCGAAATACAAACTCAGAACACTGAAATTTGGAGTTGAAACTTTGTCCTTGGTCTCGTCCTTGGAAGTTACACTCGTGTAATCTTGGACAAGCACATTACTCGTCGGAAATAGACCTGTTTAGCGCAGGGTGTTGAGTGTTGAGTGTTAGTAGTAGATTTTAGTTGGGATCTCTTACTTCACAGTAAGATATCTGACAAGCATTGCTGCTGAGTAGTTAGCATTTGTGGCATTCTTAGGCCTATTCACCGAGCACACGTTTCATCTGGAGCCCACCGCGAGGGACCAGGGGACCTGGAGATTTCAACTTAAACCATTGAAATCTGATTTGAGCTTTTCCGACAGGAATAAGCTAGAAGTATCGCATATTCAAACTTGGGTGCTTAACCAGCATCGAACCGAGCACTATAGAAACGAACAGTTGCTAGCTTGAAAGTTCGAATCAGGGACAACTGCTTAAACCGTTGTTTGGTTTAAGGAAGGCAAAATTGCGTCTAAGGGTTTAGAGGAATCTAGCTCGGAGACTACAGTACACGAAGGCACCGGGACACCCTCGTTTTGGGAGAGATCAGGGACTAGAACGTCTGAAAACTCGAAACAGACCTCGAATAAAAGTTGGCAGAGCGCGGCAGCTAGAGCTCGAACTATAGCTGCGGAAGCAACTTCTGCACGAAAGACAGCATACCGAAATCGACAGAGCACTAGTGCCTCTACTTCTAGACGGGGTTTAGCGCCTGAAGGAAGAGAGGGAGACGAACAGGGGCCCCCACAATCTGAGACTATCATCTCAGCTTGTCCGCAACGATTTCAGACTCGTTGGAAGAGCAGATTGAACCAGTCACTTTAGTGACTGTATCAACACAAACCGACCCGATAGTTGAACCACCCATTGTGAATAACAACATGGCTCAAGAAAGCAAATCCTACTTCAAGATACCTAATTCATGGGACAATAATAGTCCGAGTTGATGGAAAATCGGCGGCTGGCCTTAAGCGCTTATTAGACAATGCAAGTCATTATTGAGCAGGCAAGATCGCCGAGAATAAAGACAAATCCTTAGGTCCTCGAGTATGTGGACAAGGATGAGATTAGAGACAGTGGGAAGCCTGACGGCTACGCCAAAGAGGATTTCGACCAGTGGATTGAGGAAATTGAGGAGTTTTCCTGAGTTGAGGATTGGGAGTTGGCTCGGTAGAGAAGCTTAGGCGTATCTGCAACGAGAACAGGGGAATAAGCAGTAGTGACCTAGGGCAGCTAGGCGGTTCGCGAAAGCTTTTATGGTGGAAGCCACTAAGCACGACAGACCCGCCTGCGATTTCGAACTCGCAGCTGGTCACTACTTTGAAGGGACGCTTACTGTTGAATTTGCGGCATCGTGAGGTTGCTTCGGAACCAGATAACGTACTTCACCCATGTTGCTCCTGGGGCTAAGGAAAACCTGGAGTGGACGGGACCTGTGAAGGAGAACGGATAACCCCTATCAAGGATGTTATCGGATTGCGTTGCTATTTCTGAAGGGAGTGGTCAAAATGACGAAGGAGAGCACAATGACTTTTAAGCTCAGGGCTTACTCCCAGAACCACCGTGAATGAGGTAAGGGATTAAGAAGGAGTTGGACTCAATGACGTCGGCCATAGCCCAGGATTGGCTAAGATGAAGGACACGATGGTGGGTCAAGAGAAGCGTCTCAAGGAGAGCATAACTCAGGCCGAGAACTCGTTCAAGGCCAACCTTAATCAAGTAGTTAAGGATGCGCCTGGGCACGCACCCCCGAAATGGGAACTCTGGGGATGTGCGGCAACAACAGCCACCTCCTGGAGGAGGGACACGGGTTGTCATTATTGTGGGGAACCGCATAGGATCGCCGATGCGAGTATAAGTTTGAGCATATTGACATGGGATATATTTCGTTCGACAACGGATATATGACTGGGGAATGGGTCGTTTATACCTAAACTACCAGTTGACCGTGTCAGGAAGCTCAGAGTGATGATTTCTACGCTGCTCAGGGTAAACCCAGGAAAGCCCTTAAGGGACTCTCAGGCGCAGAATGTTCAACAATTTGTTCAGATAGGATATGGGGCAGAGGAGACTATGTCAACTCCCTGTATGACACTCGGGATGATGAATTGAGGTCTAATAGAGTTCAGAGACAGATGGTGATAATGCACCACCCTGGGATACCCCCCAGGTACCGAATGCTTACACTGGTTTTGGGTACGGGCACCCGTATATGGGAAATCCGGGTCCCATGGCCAATTACATGATGCCAGCTACACCTGGGATACTTCCAGCGTTGCCAGGCACTCAGGCGTTCAGTCTGCGGGAACAACTTCGGCTAATTCTGGTACGATGGATGTTTCGCAATTAGTACAGTGGCTCGACCAAGCCAAGGCACAACTGGTAAACACGCGTACGGGGGCAGGGTCAAGTGGACCTCCCCAGTCAAATTTATAAAGAGTTCAGGGAAGGAGGTTGAGAGGAGGTGAAAACTCTTCTCAGACTGCCCAACCTCCGGAGAACCGTTCATCGCAGACGAGTGAGGCTGACAAGAGTAATAATTGGCGGCAGAAAAATAAAGCAACAGAGGAAAGGCCTAATCCGTGGAGAGTACGGTGGGCGATGAGAAGATAAGAGGCAGAAGAGGCAAAATTCGAGATTGGCCTACCAACAAATCTGGTTGACTTAAACGGTTCCTAGGTTGGATTTCGATCTTTAGGGATGAATATGGGAATTTAGTCGGTATATTCGACCTTTGGTTGCCATATTGAAGGATGAGGTCTTTTCATGGGGCCAGGCTCAGCAAGGCTCGTTTGACGAGATTAAACACATGATTATTCTATGGATTCAACGAAAAGAGCGGGAACGCATTCGTGATGAATTAGGCGTCGAAGATTTAGAACCAGACAAGGGCAGGTTTCCGCAGATAGCGAAAGCAATACCATTGGATGGGTCGAGACCTAAGGACGTTGGGAACCAGACTCCCTGACTTTACACGTAGATGGTTTGTCTCCACGAAAAAGACTAAAACTGAAGATATTCTGCCTATCACGCCTGAAAAAGCGTATAAGGTAGTTCGGCCTACGACAGGGTTAAGGCAGAGGATGCCATTGTAGGAAAGATCCTAGATGGAAAATCGATTATTCCGTTCGAGAAGTTGCGGCTGCCTCTCCGGGGGTAAACCGTAAGTTAAAGATGGCGTTTACTAAGACTCGCATCCCCTTAAACCGCAAGCACCGAAAGGAGTCTTTGTGCAAGAGGATTTTGAGGATGATGGGATGCCAGGATGGTTGATGATAATTCTGGCGACGAGGATTCGGCGATGATGAGGACCCTTTAAGTTAGATTTGACGCACTAGACATTGCGGAGTTGCCAGTGATAGATATGTTATATGTGGCGGCTGAAAATGACTATGGGATCCCTGAGGGATCTCTAATTCCAGACCCATATGAACAGTACCTAAACTCGCTTAAACCGGGGAAAGCCGACAAGTTTACGTTGCGCGGGACTCAGATTCTCTCAGAACGGTCTGGCCATTGATAAATGGTAGAGAAAGGGTCGAGGCAGTTGAGGATAGGGGTCACAGATTGTGTCTATGGCTGGCAGTAGCCAAGCGTTTAGGGATAGCTTGGGATCCAGACGTCCAGATATACATGCAAAGTGCCAACGGGCAGCTTAAGCAGTCTGCTGGTTTAGCCAGGAATATTCCGTTTCTGTTCGGTGACATGACTGTGTTTCTTCAAGTTCACATTATTGAAGGACCAGCGTACGAGGTGTTACTGGGGCGGCCTTCGAGGTTTTAACCGAGTCCACCATTCAGAACCTTAAGGATGGAAGTCAGACTCTGACTTTGAAAGACCCTAATTCAGGGAGCGGGTTACCATTCCAACTGGTGAACGGGGAGCTAAAACCACTCTTAAGCGGCCATCTCAGAAAGAGGGGTTGAAGCCTCAACTTCGAGACGGGCAACAGTAGAGGAGGTAGATGATGAAGGGGAGTTTAAGACTGCACCGATTGGATCTAAACCATCCGTGGAAACACCTATGGCTACGGGTTTTCGGAAATCTTCGAGGAGTTGATTGGTAGTCAAGGAGGAGAGTTAGCGCTTAAATTCGGTCTAAATCAGGCGGGGGAAATAGAAATCGAAGGATATCTACAACCTCGGAACGGCAAATCGTTTACGGTGGATGAGCTTAACACAGCTTATCTATTGGCATCGAGCGAAAGCTCAGCACTCAAGGGAGACAAACCGGCTCAGACTCTTCTGAACGAGTTTGTGGAGTTTAAGGGTCCACGAGAGGCCTAGAACGGAACGACGTATGATGTATTCACCTTCGATGAGAGGGTTCCAGACTACCTCTACGAGAAGGCTCATGGCAAACCTGCGCCTAAAGGGCACGTCAGGAAAATTCAACCGTGAGAAGGTTAAGCACAGCTTTAGTCAAGAGATTAGGTGCGGGTGTTGTGAGGCAGCAGACTGGCTGTCTCCTGAACCAGAAAAGATGGGCCAGAGGAATCACTTCCGACAGCTAATGTCTTCCTGGGGAAGAAATATAAACCAGTGGCGCTTAAGACAAGACCGGTTTTAGGTGAACTACCTGAGCGGTTTAGGATTAAACGTGAGATTAAGGGAGATCCGTTAGAAGATATGCCGGGATTACTACCTAATCCTCCAGATTACAGTCCTACGGGAAGGTATACCACGGAGAGAAAGGCAGTTATTGATAAAATACATGAGGGAGACTTCTTGTGGTTGGAAGAGCGTAAACTCATGCACCATTTTATGATGGTGCAGGAGAAAGCCTTCGCTTGGGATGACTCTGAACGAGGACAGTTCAGGCATGATTTCTTCCCACCAGTGGAAATACCGGTGGTTGAGCATAAGGTGTGGGTTGAACGAAGTATACCTATTCCGCGTGGTCAGTTGGAGGAATTTTGCAAAGTTATCAAAAACAAGATGGACGCTGGTGTCTATGAACCGTCTAATTCTTCTTATCGGTCCAAATTCTTTGGGGTGGTTAAGAAGGATGGGAAGAGTATAAGGCTGGTACATGCTTTAGAACCGTTGAATGCGGTTACTATTGCTCATTCAGGTATCCCTCCGGCAACAGACGAGTTGGCGAACCATTTCGCGGGGCGAGCCTGTGGTGCGGTCTTAGACTTGTACTCCGGATATGACCATCGTGACCTCGATGAGAACTCCAGAGATTTCACAACCTTTCAGACGCCGTTCGGTGCTCTGAGATTAGTAAAATTACCACAAGGGTGGACCAATTCTGTGCCCATCTTCCACGACGATGTGACTTATATCCTTAGGGATGAAATCCCACATGTTACGATCCCTTACATCGATGATGTACCGGTACGAGGTCCAGGAAGCAGATACATGCAGAAGGATGGGACCTACGAGACTATACCGGAGAATTCTGGTATACGACGGTTCGTTTGGGAACATTTCGAAACCTGATAGGGTGACGCAGAGAATAAAATACTGCGGAGGGACGATTTCAGGGCTTAAGGCATTATTATGTCTTGAGGTATATCCAGTGGTAGGGCACTACTGCTCTTTCGAAGGGAGACGACCGTCTGAAGATAGGATTGGTGTTATTGAACGCTGGCCTAGTCTTGAGACAGTGTCAGAAGTACGGCAATTTTGGGAGTGGTTGGGACCATGAATGTTCATTAAGGACTACTCGGTATGTCCAGGCCGTTAACAAAACTGCTGCGAGCGGATATTGATTGGCATGGGAGGAAAAGCAACAGGCTTCCATGGAAAATCAAAGATGCTGTTAAACACTGTGAAGCACTTAAACCCTTAAACTACGACTGGAACTCAGTAGTTATGGCGGTGGACACTTCATGGATGGCGGTTGGAATAGAAATATTCAGGTGGATCCAGATGACCCGAAGAGGCGGTATTACGCTAAATTCGACTCTATTCCGCTTAACGACCGTGAAGCCAGGTTTTCACAGCCTAAACGTGAACTTTACGGCTTACTTAGGGCTTTGATCCATATGCAGTATTGGCTTGGGGTGCAGGAAACTGGTGATAGAACTGATGCCATGTATATTAAAGGCATGTTGTCGAACCCCGGAATGGGGCCGAATGCAACGATCAATCGTTGGATTGAACAATCTTAATGTTCCACTTCGAGCTTAAGCACGTCAGGGGAATGACTTTCTCACCGGATGGGCTGTCTAGGCGAAGGAAGGTAAATGGGGATACAGATTATCCTAACCCAGAGTTGGGGTATGATGATAACCCTCCTCCGGAGAATCATAAAGATTGGGATTATGGGATCGACCAACCAGCGGATTTGGAGGATTTCAAGAATGACATTGACACTCGGGAGGTTATCTTCAGGGGAATGTAACCTTCACGGATGTGATTGAGGGGAATCACCATTGGACTTCGAGTCATTCAAGAATGAGATTGATGTCGCAGACGTTGAATTCCTTGAGATAAGGGATGTGGATTTGGAATCACGCCCTGATTTGGTGAGCTCGGTCGCGGATTTTGAGCGAGACTGTGATAGGTGTTATGAGGAACAGTGTGCCATAGATGCGAGCATTAAACGCGCGTATGAGTCCGAGGGACAGGTTATGCCACAGTTCATTATGAGCCAAATCCAGGAGGAAGAGAAGTTGTTGCCCAATACGGATTTTAAGTTCGATCCTGATAAGAGAGAACCTTATCCAGACGACCAGCGGTCGGAGATGGGAATCTTGCAAGATGAAGGACAGAGGTGGAGAAAGTGGTTTAAGGACCCGATGAAACGTCCTGAAGGTTATTCTGATAAGGAATACGGCCACTTGATTCGGTATTCTCGACATTTCTTCATGGACAAGCAAGGACGACTTTACCGTCGTGGAGGGGATCGCAGCATCGACTTGTGGTTGAAAAAGACCACAGGATGTATATGATGAAGGCTTCACACGATAGCCACACAAGGGCGTATACTCGACTAAGTCCATGATTGAGACTAGGTTCTGGTGGCCTGAGATGGAACGAGACATATCGTGGTATATTAAGTCTTGTAGACTGTGCCAAGCTAGGCAGAAGAAACTGCTTAGGGTTCCGCCTGTAGCTACTATGACGCCGAGCCTATTCCAGAAGATTCACGTTGATGTGATGATAATGGGGCAGGTTTCGAACGGTCATAGGTATGTAGTTGCCGCTCGGGATTCCTTAACTCGGTTTCTGGAAGGAAGGGCTTTAAGGGCCGATAATGGGGAGAGCCTGGGAAGGTTTCTCCTGGAAGAAATAATATGCCGTTGGGGCTGTCCTAAATGGATAGTAACGGATAATGCAGGGCAGTTCTTGGCCGCGGTAAAATGGCTAAACCAGAAGTATGGGATAGTCGGTATAAGGATCTCACCGTACAACTCACAGGCCAATGGGCCGGTCGAACGGGGACATTGGGATATTAGGCAGACTCTGTACAAAGCTACGGGCGGAGACGCGCGGAAGTGGTACTGGTTTATGCCGCATGTACTTTGGGCTGACAGAATCACGGTGCGCAGAGGTTTAGGGTGTTCACCTTACTTTGCTGCAACGGGGGCTCATCCTGTCATACCATTGGACATTGAGGAAGCGACCTGGTTGGTGGAATACCCAGACACGATTATTGCGACCGGGGAGTTAATAGCGCTTCGAGCGAAAGCTCTGGCTAAGCACGTTCAGCACATTGATGAAATGCGTGGGCGTGTGGATGCGGAAAAGATGGCCGCTGTGCGTAGATACGCACGGGTTCATGAAAAGACGATTAAGGATTACAACTTTCAACCCGGTGACCTGGTCTTAGTCAGGAATACCACGGTTGAAAAATCTTTGAACACCAAAATGGAACCTAGATATTTAGGACCTATGGTGGTCGTGCGCAGAACTAAGGGTGGTTCTTACTTATGCTGTGAAATGAACGGTGCAATGTTCCACGGAAAGATTGCTCAATTCAGGGTGATACCCTACGAAGCGAGGAAACGACTTAAGCTCTCAGATAAAATTGAGACCTTGATTGATATGACGGCAGAAGGCTTGAACCTGCTGGCGAGTAGGAAAGACCGGGACGATGAGAATCTCGGGAAGGACATGCAATTTCACAAAGTCAAATTGACTCCTGGTTGGGAGGACTTAACTCGTGAAGAGCTGTGTCGGATGAGTATGAGAGTGACGAAGAACCTGAGGAAGAGGATCTTGCTCCGAAGAAAATATTTGACGCTGGGAATCCGAGGAGGTCTACGCGGTCTACAGCGAGAAATCGCAGGTAGCTGAAGCCGAAGCTAGATTCATTGGACGGACACGGCATATATGATATACGAATTGGGGTGTGGATAAGGTAGACTAACAGCTGAGAGATGCTGGGAGTGACCAAAATTGGGTTCGATAGTGGGACAGGGTAGACCATGAGCTGAGAAATGCTCAGGGTGACCGGGCGTAGCATGGGGACATGCAGACCCTTGGAAGGTCAAAATAAAGACCAAGGGTGGCTTAAACCGTTCTTGGAAAAATAACTGTTTAAGCCTTTCAGCTTCGAGAAATTCGGAGAAAGGGGAACGAAAATACCTTAAGAAGACAGGGCAGACTCAAGGGGGGTGATGGAGCGCTCCTGCATCACTGCAAGGAGGCGGTCCTGCTCAGCTTTGAGGACATGCCAGCCGTTAAGGTGGACAAGCATGCGATGAGCTTCAAGGGCAAGCGAAGCGCGAGTATCGGCTTCCTGGCGCTGAAGGGCGGCATCGGGGACTGGACCGCCGGCGTTGGTAAATCATGGGCAGCCTGGATGGCTTCGTCGAAGTTGCCGAGGTTATAGGTGGGAGGGCTCGACGCAGTCAGATGATGAAAAGGTTGAAGGAGGCTTACGTTCAGCCTGGCTGGAGAAGGACTCTGTACGCGCGCTTTGCGGTGCGAGGAGTGCTGGGTCTCGTTGGATTGGGTCACCGTTCTCGAGTTTCCCAAGCGCCTGAGTAGGGTAAGCTTGTGGAATGAAGGGAGTGAAGTAGGACGCGCTGATTCGGGACGGTTCTGGTCCTTCTTGTCTTGTTCTAGGAACAAGGTTTAAGCAATGGAGATAAGGCAAGGAACACCTTGCGCGACTTATGAGTTTTCTCTTCGCCCAGCTCTTCCTCGAGCTCGCGAGAGAAGGCTTCAACATCGATGGGTTCTGCTGGACGGGCGCGGGATCCTGTGAGAAATAGAATAGGTCGAAATTCGGGTATAGAGACTTACGGCGGGCTACGTCCTCCATCTCTCGTCCTCGGGGAACGAGGGTGGTGGCGACACCTCCTCTTCGTCTTTGTCTTCGACAACGGAGTTGGAACGGCCTTTGCGACGAGTAGAGCGAGCCAGCTAAAGTACGAATTATGCCAAAATTGAAAAACAGGTTTAAGGACGACGTACACGTTTGGCCTCGCGCTCCTCGGTAACTTCCTGACGGACGTTGCGAATGTTGTCCTGAACTGCTTGGGCGGCCATGGCAGCATCGTTGGCGGCGCGCTGAATCTTGGCGATGGCGTCGCAGAAGTCGCAGAGTTCGCGGATCGGTTTGGGGTATGCGCCGGTGCGACGATTCCAGAATCGTTTGAACTGGGACCGAAGGCTGAATGGGAGACGGGAAAGATTGTCGTTGGCCGCGACGAGGTCGATGTGGGCGGCCATCTTAACCTGCGAAAAACAATTAGCTGGATGAACTTGTGGTTTAAGAAACGGAACTTACCACAACGGAGGCTTCCTTGAAAACGCGCAGCTGCATCTCGTAGTCTTCGATGTGAGTATTGGAGGCGAGCATAAGCTGGTACTGAGCGGCGGGGTAAAGAGACGCTAGCTCGGCGGGAGGTTTGTACGGAGCGGGATTAACCGCGGCAAGAGATAAATGCCGGGGAGCGAGGGGAACGCCGGAAGGCATGGTGAATCCTTGTAGACGGGGGTAGGATGTGGAAAGAAGCTCGTAAGGAGTATAGAAGGGAGTGCGTCTGGACATAACTGCCCATTCGCGTACCTGCTTTTATACTGGCAACTGGGGACAGTTGGAATTTAAAGTCTGGGGGGGAGGAGCGATAGAAAAATCGATTTCTGATCATGTCAGGAGCACTGAATGGTTAAGCCCTGGACTCCTGCGACGATTCTATATCCACAGGAGGAGAAATGGACCTGAACGCGGAAAAGCAGTTTAGGCGGAAACACGGGTTTAAGGAAAAATTAGGCCATCTAGGCGTTGTATTAGAGGAAAGAGATAACAGGTGGCTACATGTAGTTCTCCAAATCGTCGTACTCGAAGTACACATCTGCAAAGTCTTCATCCTCCTCGTCAAAGTAAACATCAGGGATGTTGAACTCGGTACAACCGGTATAGTTGAATAAGCGGCGCATTGTACGATCAACAGGAGTGGCTAAAGGGACCAGGCGACGCTCGGCGAGTCTGTCCGAGACCTGCTTTAACAATACGTTAAAGGAATACTGAGCGGATCGCAACACTCTAAACTTGAGATAAGAGTTAAAGTTGACGATGTTGAAAATAGCACAACCGGTGCCGTAGTGGGCGCGGATTGCCTCAAGCATGGGATTGAGACGGTGGAAATCCACGGGTTCCAAGAAATGCGACAGGTACACCAAGGGGTTGTGCGGAAGCACGGGATTATGAGCAGTCAGGAGCGGAAGGAAATCGCTAAGGACCCCTTCCATGAGACTGAAGTGGTTCTGGCGTATAGGGCTCGGAGAATCACCTGGAGATCGAGGTTAGGGACTAGGAGCGCAAGAGGGATCGAGGAGACGCACGTTGTTGCAAAACATAGGGCTGATACTCGAAGAACTCGTGTAAGCGCGGATAGTCGACTCCGAGGATGTCAACATTGAGCATATACGAGCAGTTGCAAAGGATGTGAGCACTGGGGGGACAGTGAGGGCATACGACCCGGGGAACGCTCTGGGATGCAAGGGAAATTGTGAATTTCTATTGTACAGGTTTAAGGGGAAAATAGGGTTTAGGCACGAACCTTGGGGCGATAGATTAGCTCGAACAACCCCGAACGAATGTGCAAAGGAAGTGGTTCAAGGATGCGGTCGGGGAGCGCCATGTCGAAGGATGTGGATGTTCTTGGACGGACTCAGGCTTAAATACGAGAGATCGGTTTAAGTGAAACTTCGGATCAAAAATTGGTTTAAGGCGGAAAGACAAGCGGAAGAGTGTGTTTAATGCATTCTACGTATTAGACACGGCTGCGGCAGCGGTGAGATACTCAATCCGCTCGCGGATCAGATCACGAGCGGTGGGGGAATAGTTATCTACGTCCCACGCAGTCTGGAGGGTGAGCAACTCAGGCAGGGATTGCATGGATGCCAGCTTGATGGCGAACTGCTCGAGGCGCGAATCGTAGGCACCAGTGTGCATAAGGGTGAAGACGCGCTGGAAGAGGGGGGAGCATGATGGGCTCGAACAAGTCCCTTCCGAAGCGACGGTCTGTGAAACGGAGGTTTAAGCCGCCTGAGACAGAAAAAGGGTTTAAGGACGTACTGGGAATAACGGGACCCAGCATGTCGATGAACTGGCGAAAAATGGTGTAGTCCTGGAAGGTGCAGTTCATGTAAAGGCGGTCGTCACAGGCCTCGCAGGCTAAAGCCCAACTCTGGAATACGCATTCGCGATTATGGGCTTCGCACGCGGCACAGCGGATGCCGGGCTAGAAAATCGGATCAGATGACGGATATCAAGTCTGAAAATGGGACGCACCGGGGTATCCTCGAAGAGGAAGACGGTGTGTTCGACACGAAGAGGATTAGGCATAGGAGTGGTTTAAGGAAAGCGTTGGGAATCGACGCATGCTTTATACTCTGTGCGAGGTCAGGAGTATTGTATAGAAATGGGAATAGGGTTGTATTCGGTTATCGGTTTAAGGACCTAACGATTCATTCTAAAACCGGTGCTACAACAGGTTTAGGGATGGATGATACTAGGGGTATTGAAGGCGTCTTCGCGGCTGATGGATGTAGCTTCGTACTGTGGTCAGTTTGCAACTCCCGGTCTGGTTCCTAGGAAAGGAAGGGCGGAAGTGTTTAGGAAAGAGAGCGCGGCCACGTAGCCCGCAGGACTTAAACACTTCGTGGAGACACATCGACCGAGGCTCGGCACGCCTAACACAGTCGTTAGAGGGGAAGAATAACCTAGGCGGTCTTAGGATCCTACAGGGGATGCGGTGATGGTTGGAGTATACACGAGGCTTGAAAATCCTCGCGTGCCCTTCCTTAATC